>CM050525.1:47706646-47904146 GCA_027563665.1 Antrozous pallidus
TGCCCTCTTTTCAGGAAAGGTTTGCGTTGCTCTGATATGAAACAATGAAACGACGGGATCTTGCTTGGCAGCTGGAAGTGGCCTTGGCCTGTTTGGCAGTGGAAGCAAAAAGGCAGTAGCAGCTCAGCCTCTGTAACCAGGGCGGGTCTTCCTGCTCAGTGACAGTCAGGTCTCCTGGGTGACCCTCAGCAGGAGTTGCACACCTGGCTCCTAGTCCCCTGCTGACCCACAGGCCTCCCCGGGTGGCCTTCTCCCCGCCATGTCTGACCTGCCACTCCTGCGGCGAAAAGATTAGGAATTGAGAACAGCAGGAGAAAGGGTGCTTTTAGCTTTGCCGTTATGTGGCTTTCACTTTGTTGAACATGGGAATTAAAAGGGCAAAACCTCCGCCCCAGACCTCTGCAGCCCTCCCTCCCCCAAGGGCTGGCTGTGGCAGGAGCCTGGGGAGAGGTAATTAAGCTCAGATCACTAACAGCTCTGCAGAAAGGCCTGGGTCCAGGAATTCCTTCAGCCAGAGGTCGGGAGTCTTTGTTGCAGAGAACTGTGATTGCAAATAAGCACTTTTCTTTGTAAAGGCCCCTTTCCCGGGCTCCATCAGCTCCGGCTCGGTTTTCAGGGGAGCGGGGCTGTCTTTTCTTATGGAACTTTACACATTCTTCTAGTTGAGCCTGGTCCCACAGAGCCCTTTGGCAAGCCACTCTCTCCCACACTGTGGATGGTCGGGTACCAAGGCAGAGAATCAAGTTCCCAGGCAGCCAACTTTCCCCCCACAAGCTCCTGACTCCACCTCCCTTTATGCTGAACAGTGGATTCCCAAAACTTTGGTTTTCTTTGTCGTCAGGAAGGATGTTGGAGTCAAACAAAGGGAGAACAAAAGTTCCAGACGTGCTGAGAAAATGAGTGTGTGTGTGTGTGTGTGTGTGTGTGTGTGTGTGTGTGGTTTCATCACCACCCCCATCTCCAGTGATTAGCTTTGTAACCCTCAGGAATGTATGTCATTTGGGGCTGAGTTAGTGGTTTGAGCAATGTTCCTTCCAACTTCCTGCTGGAAAAGTTAACCTCTTTCTAGTCTGGAGGGAGGCGAGGGAGCTGAACAGCATTTGTATTTTGTATTTGCTCTTCCCTGAGACATGTCTGGCTGCAGCTGCAGCTGCTCATCCCTGGGGCCCCGGCCATTTCCTCCTCCTGAATCATTGCAGCCTGGACTAGCACATCCTCTCTCCTGCTACCTTCAAATGTCCCCCCTCCCAGCCCCCTGTAATCTTTCATCTAGCTAAACCAGTGATCAGCAAACTCTTAATCAACAGAGCAGCAAACCTCGGCTCATGAGCAGCATGTGGCTTAGGAGCTGCAGATTGCAGACCACTAGGCTAAACCAAATGTGTGCTCCTGGGGTTCTCATTGAATGCCCCTCTCCCCAGACTTCTCAACTCTGACTCAGTTAGCCCCTCTTCCCTTTTCTTAATATTTCTTCCCAGCTGTGTTCCGTAGGTTTTGTTTTTAAATATATTTTTATTGATTTCAGAGAGGGGAAGAGAGAGAGAGGGAGAGATAGAAACATCAATAATGAGAGAGAATCGCTGATTAGCTGCCTCCTGCATGACCCTACTGGAGATTGAGCCTGCAACCAGGGGAGGTGCTCTGACCTGGAATTGAACCATGACCTCCTGGTTCATAGGTTGAACCTCAACCACTGACCCACACCGGCCAGGCCCTAGGTTTGTTTGTTTGTTTAGTTTTGTTTTAAGGTAAACTTGCCTCTTCCTTAAATTCCTCTGGATCTAGATCGCCTTTCTCTACCTTAGTAGGGTTAGAGGTTTCTGTGGTTTCCCTGCTTTTCTTTATTCTAGGTGTATCATCTGTACTTGCTCATCTCTCTGGCCAACCTGAGAGCCCTCTGGGGCGGAGACCCTCCCTCCATAACAGATAACCCAGCACTGTGAGCGGCACTCAGACTATCCTCTGGGGATGCTTCTGGATCAACAGGAGGTCCAATGCAGCACAATACAGGAGATAAGCGCTCCATACTGGTTCATGTGGATCTGAATCCCAGCATTCATGGCTTGAGGCTCCATCTCCTCCCCTGTGAAATGGGTAGAACCGTATCTTCAAAACCCCGACGGTCTACAAACACTGAGATAATGTCTTCAAAGCGCCCAACACATCCCTGACGTGCAGTCACACCTGGATATGTATGTACTGCCTTTGGGGAGAGCTGTTTGCTCTACTTGCAGCCCTCCATCTATCTCTCCTTGTTAGCAACTCCCTCTGGCCCACATGCCCACTAAAGTCACCAGCGCAGGGAGAGGACAGGGTTAAGCCTCGCTCTGCTCACCGCAAATCCACAGGCACTAAAAAAGGCTCTGCGTTCAGGCTGTAAGTATGGGCTGCAGTTAACTATAAACAGCTGCTGCAAGATAATAGGCTCCACTGGTGAAATAAGGCCAGCCGCCCGCCCCTCACATGAAACCTTCCTCTAAAGAGCCCTCAGATCCGATGGAGAGATCTGTCTGGCAGTCATCAGATTGAAGACAAGGGGGCAGGGCGAGGGTTGTCAAGCTTCCCAGATCAAGCCGGCTTGCATATTGCAATTCTATTTCCGTCTGCAAAAGCCAAAACACTCCGTGCACCCGGAGCCTCTTATCTGCAGTACTTCCCCCCCTGTTGTTCTAATGGGGAAGCATCCCTGGCCCCTCATGCTCCCCCTTCCTGGGCCGACATTAATTCTAATAACCGGGGGGAAAAAAAGAGCAGACATTAGCCAAGAAGTCATATGTGTGGCTCTTTAGACTGAAAGCCCTTCACTCAGCAAATCCTCTCTTTCCCATTTTCAGAAATTAAGTGTGAACCGGAGCTCAGCATTGTGAGTCCACGTGAAACTCGGTGCCTTTAGATCCATTTCGGAATTTAACCAAGGTGAGTTTCACCTTACTTACTTCCGCTGCTGGAGGCAGATGCCCTGCTTGGTGTGGGAAATCTATTAGGGAAAGCATCAGAAAATAGCCAGACTTTACTAAATATACATCTGGTGTCAGGCACTAGTAGGCATTTGATATCTGTGCCTTCTTTTGCATGTGTGAAGAGGGATGAAGGAAGTCTGGAAGCAAATGGACTTGCTTTCAAAGAATCATTGATGGAGTCAGTGGAACGGAAACTTTGAAATGGACACTTAGGTGATTATCTACTGTAAACCCTATCTATCTAATCTACTTATCATCTACCTATTTATCTATCTACCTATCTACCTACCTACCTATCATCTACCTATCATCTATCTACTGACCTATCATCTATCTATCTATCTATCTATCTATCTATCTATCTATCATCTATCTAGTCAAATGAGACCCAGAGAAACTGAGATTTATATGTAGTTAGTCAGCAAGTTATAGGAGAAAAAGGAGGTATACCAACCGCTCTGACTCCAGGCAAGTAAGTTCAATCAGTTCACATCAAAATCATAAGACTCAAGTCAAGTTCCCTGAAATTTGGATAAACAAAATGAGGAATGCCCCGAAGGAGCAGCACTCAGGAGTTTAATTCTTTTTAGGGCTGTGGGCTCAGGAGAAATAAAGGTGCCTGTAGATGCCTGCCTCTAGCCAGATCACACATCTGAAAGTCTGACAGGGCACAGTAAGTGTTGTTGAATTAATGAATGGCATCCTGTCATCCTCTGCAAATGTGGCAATGCAATAATGACTACCACCCATGGTCACCTCACTAAGTATTTGTCATGAACCAGTCGATAACAGCCTGTGAGGTAGATGCTCTACTTAGTCCCATTTGACAGATAAGGAAACTGAGGTTTGGAAAGACTGACATTTGCTCCTTGTCACCCAGGTAGGAATTTCCAAAGCCAACGTTTCTGACCTAGCACTCTATTTCTTGATTACTATGATGCCTTACTAAAATATAGTAAGTGAATTAAAAAGTCCTCTTGTCAATGATGCGATACATTTTTATGCATTTGCTTTGTACTCTTACTTAGCTTTTCAAAATTGTACCATCCTGAGCGGTAACTTCATCACTTCTATTTCACACGGGGGAGATCTGAGGCTCTGCTAAGGCAACTGACTTGTCCAAGGCACCCAGTTTGTCCAATATAGAGATTTATAAAAATCCAGTTCTTCTTTCATGACAACATTTGTATTTTAAATCTAAAGTGTTCAGCAATGCTGTGGTTCTAGCAAGGCACAGAAAGTTATAAGGCTTTCCTGGCATCACAATGCTCCAACTCAACCAAAGAAGACTAAGGAAGAAGATCAAAGCTTGGTTTAGGGCAAGGACGGCACATGTGCCCCTCCTTCTGGGCCAGTTCCAACCTGTATTCTTAGCTCCCTGGAGGGTGTGCAAGGAGGATCATGAGAAGGACCACGAGGTTGCTTCTGATCCTCATGGGAAAGCATCCTTTGCTATGGAGCAAAGTTGAGCTGGATGGATATGTTTTATCTTCCTCTCCAAATGTATGTACCTCTTTTCACTTCATAGTGACCTCTATGTTCTACACCACAGGGGCCATTGACCTTTTAATTTCTGGAAGGGTTTGGTCAAGTGGAGAAGCCATGGGGAGACTGCAAGGAGGGAGAGAAGAGATGAGGTTGTGGTATTATTCCCGATTCCCGCCCCGGGGTCACTATAGCTAGTGTAACCCCTTGGGGGACGGTCACAGCTCCTGTCACATTCCTTCCTTCTGTCCTTTTCCCCTCCCTCCCTTCATTTCTTAACATCAAGGTTTGTCACTTCTCAGCTCTCTTTCCTGATCTCAATCATTGTACCCCTTCCCTTTCTCCTTTACTAGCCCTGGGATACTGAACACTGCACAGGTTTTGGGGGTTCTTACATGGTGCTGTTATCGCTAGTAAATGGTCTCTTTATTAAACTCTCAAGTTACCCAACTGGAGTGTGCATACTCTGACTGACAGCGTGGTCATATCCCATGGGATGTGTCAGAAACCCAGTCATGGATAAATAGGGAGTCAGAATCTGCCTCTCTTGCAAAGGGAATCCTAAAGGTATGTTTTCTCTTCCTTTTCCCCTTCTCTCTCTCTCTCTCTCTCTCTCTCTCTCTCTCTCTCTCTCTCTCTCTCTCTCTCTCTCCTCTTGCTCTTGCTCTCTTTCTCTTTGGCAGTATGTTATTGAAGAATTTCTCCTTTGGTTGGAGGCAATGTTGCACACCAGATGGCGCAGGCCTGGCTCATATTGAGCCCTAACCAAGCCTAGCTGTTCAAGCTCTCTGGTTAGACTCCTGAGGTCTCAGTTTAATACTCCCACAAAGTTGCTAAGTTATTGATGGTGGAAGATCTGACATCTGTAAACTAACCCTTTCATTTATAGCAGTGGTTGGCAAACTGTGGCTCTTGAGCCACATGTGGCTTGCCAGTCATGGTTTGTCACTCTGTTGACTAATGAGTTTGCCAACGTAGACTCTCGATTCCAATAATTACAGGCTGTTGTTGTTCCTTGTGATTAAGCCCCTATCTCAGTGGTCAGCAAACAGAGTGGCAAAACCGTGGCTTGTGAGCCAGTTTGCCGACCACTGATTTATAGCATTTGGCTGAGTTTACATGGATCCACAGAGTGGAAGTTTTGGGATGAGTGTGTTTTTTCCATATTCCCAAATTCAGCAGAGTAGCAGCCTCCCTCCCTCCTCCCCTCCTCCCTCCCTCCCTCCCTCCCTCCCTCCCTCCTTCCTTCCTTCCTTCCTTCCTTCCTTCCTTCCTTCCCTCTTCCTTCCTTCTTCTGTCCTCTTTGCATCCTCCCTCCTTTCCTTGACATGAATCTCGTCACTTCTTCTCAAGCCTTAAATCTATGATTCAGCGGCTCTCACCTCAAGTCCTGGAAGACTCATGGAGCAGAAAGGATTTAGCCATCAGCCTCTGATGCTATGAAAACCTCAGCCAGCCAGACCTCCAGGGACAGATTCTCAAATGAGATGTGGAGATTCCTGAAGACAGGGGTCGATATTATTTATTTCTCTTTCCCCAGCTCCTGATGGACAATTTATACACAGTAAATGTTTACTGAGTTCATGAATTATACTGAAATCTTGCTTTTCTCAGATTTAAAGCTTTCCTGCTGACATAGTTACCTATTTTTCCGCAATCATTTTGAATGAAAAAAAAATATGATTTAAAAGTCGCCATCATTTCAAGTGGGTATACAAGACGTTGTTTGTATTTTAAATAATAATTTGGAACACATCTTTGGAGCACAGATGATGTCACTGCATTTAAATGAGCCAGCACCATCAAAGGAAGCGGAGGCACCCCGAGGTTCTTGGCCCTGAGCTACATGCTCTGGAATGGTTTCCTGTTTTAAATCCCCAACTGCTAATTCTTCTAGCATTCACTCGCTCTCCTCTCTCCACATTGCTGTCTCCAACGGTGGGCCCGGACATCAAGCAATTATAGACATTTGAATTCTGTGTAAAATAAGCTTGAAAAAGCTCTGAAAGAAGTGCGTGCAAATAAAGAGGAAACAGAATGAGCAGCACCTGGAAGCTTCTATTCTTTATCCTTAGTTTCTGGGTATTTAAAAATGATGTTAGGGCCTTAGCCAGTTTGGCTCAGTGGGTACAGCGTTAGCCCTTGAAGGGTCAAGGGTTTAATTCTGGTCAAGGGCTTGTATCTCGGTTGCAAGCTTGATCCTGGCCCAGGACAGGGGCATGTCTAGGAGGCAACCAATTGATATGTCTCTCTCACATCGATGTTTCTTTCTCTGTGTCTCTCCCCCTCCTTCCCCACTCTCTGTAAAAATCAATGGAAAAATATCCTCCGGTAAGGGTTAACAAAGATAAAATAAAGTAAAATAAATGGTGTTAGGTTAAAAAATTACCCATGAATGCCATTAGAAGACAAAAGGGAACATATGCTTTCTTTGCCAACAAAGGCCAGAGACCTCTGTGCAACTCTCCGAAATAACATCTGGGCCTACCATGTCGAAGTCCCTATTGAAATCCAGCTCCTCTAATGTGAATTCTCCTGGGAATCAGACACGAGGAGGCCCATTTGTATGTCCCAGGTTCCAATGAGCTTTATCTGAGGGTTCTGTCCCAAAGGCATCAAGGGTGATGGAAATGTCCAGAGTCGCTCTGGTCGAATGAGGAGAAAGCTGGATTCTGGGACTGAGTCCTTTGGCCTCACTGTGTGTCACCTGGAAATCAAGCCCTCTCTGAGACTCAGCTTGCTAATCTGTAAAATGGGAACAACCATATGCCTGGTAAGATTTTCCAGGTGGATAGGAACATGATGAGAATAGGAAGAACAAATGGAATTGTTTGTAAACACAAATGCAACCCGAAGGCTACATGATGAAGCTGCCTCATGATGAAGGTGACCGCCAAGGCTCGTTTCCAGCACTGGCAGCAAAGCTCCTATGTTCGAGGGAACTTCTAGGGGAGAGAGTCTTAGGATGATCACGGGGAATTTGAAATGCAGCTCTCTCCGTACGTAAGGCTTAAATCTGAACACCTTCCATCTGGGAGTCTACATGTAGATCCAAAGTTAATCTCAGACCATCTTACCCTCTTCCAGAGCCCTCACAGCTGGCCGTCAGTGTCCAGGGCCAGAAAAGGACCTGTCTGTTCTGAGATGCTGCTATGTGTCTTTTCTTTTCTTTAAAAAATTATTTATTTTAGAGAGAGAGAGGGATAGAGAGATAGAAACATCAACCAACGATGAAAGAGAATCATTGATTGCTTCCTGCAGGTCCTCCACTGGGGATCCAGCCCACAACCTGGCTATGTGTCCTAGCCGGGAATCGATCCATGATCTCCTGGTTCATAGGTTGAACCTCAACCACTGAGCACCCTGGTCTGGTCAGAGCCGGAACAATTTAAGCAGCAAAATGAAGTAGTGTTGGGTTACAACCCAAGGCAGAAAATAAGTATCCATGAGTCCACACTTATATAAATGAATAATTGCATGAGTGAATAAATTGGGAAGGACAAACAAATTCTCAGTGTGGAAGAAGCCCAAATTATTATGTAGACACTCTGCCTTTAAGGAAGACAGATGAGTAACTCCAGATCTTCAGTTTGGTTCGTGCAGGGGTTTTCTTCCAAAGGGTAGGTGAGAAGGGAAAATACTAGTAATTCACAATAGAAATACCTGACAAACACAACCTCAACATCGGTCAACAACCCTTGCTATGATGTGATGGAAATGGTCTTTACTGCTGTCGTCTTCCTCTTAAGAACCAAAGGAAAAAAGAACCTCATAGACAGACAGGATGGGGAAATTAGACAAGGATAAAGGAAGATAAGTGGTGATGAAAGGATACTTGATTTGGGGTTGCGAACACACAATACAGTGTACAGATCATATATTATAAATTGCATACCAGAAATCTATATAACTTTATTATCCAGTATCAACTCAATAAATTCAATATAATTAAAAAAATAAAAAAGACCCAATAACCCTATACTAGTACTAGTCAGGGCTAATTGGGCATTGTACACAATATGTGAATGGTACTCCTCAGAAAGGTCAAGGCCATCAAAAACAAAGAAGTCTGATAAATTGTCACAGTCATAAGGAGTCTAAGGAGACATGACGACTAAATGTCATGTGGTGGTGTCCTGTATAGGTTCCTGGAGCAGAAAAAGGACAATAAGTAAAAACTAAAGAAATCCATCCTAGCCGGTTTGGTTCAGTGGATAGAGCATCAGCCTGGAGACCAAAGGGTCCAGGTTAGATTCTGGTCAAGGTCAGGCTCCTTGATTGCAGGCTCTGCCCTTGGCCTGGGCCCTGTTCAGAGCTCATGCAGGACGTAACCAATCAATGTGTTTCTCTCACATCAATGTTTCTCTCTGTCTTTCCCTCTCTCTTTTCCACTCCCCCTAAAAATCAATGAAAAATATCCTTGGGTGAGGATTAACAAGAACAAAACAAAACAAAACAAAAAACTAAGGCTATCCAAATAAACTCTGAACTTCAGTTAATAATATTGTATAAATATTGGTCCATTAATTGTAATAAATGTATAATACCAGTGCGCAATGTTAATAATAGGGACAACTAGATGTGGTGTGTATGGGACCTCTGTGTTATATTTTCCCATATT
Organism: Antrozous pallidus; assembly: GCA_027563665.1. NCBI lineage: Eukaryota > Metazoa > Chordata > Mammalia > Chiroptera > Vespertilionidae > Antrozous > Antrozous pallidus. Next base: position 47,715,713 of record CM050525.1, read on the forward strand.
TTTATGAATCCAAAACTGCTCTAAAAATAAAGCTCATTTTTCAAAGCAAATGAATAAGCAAGTATCAATTTAGCTTTATAAATTATTGAGTAGTTGCTATGCTTACTATGTTCCAGGCACTGTTACATTTGGGGAGATTTTTTTTTTCTTTCTCAATTTATTTTATTTCAAATCCCAACGGAGCTGTTATGGATATTAAAAATGAGAAGACATGTCAAATGATTAGAACAATGGCTGGAAACTAGTAGACACTCAGCGATTTTTTGGTGGTGGTGGTGGTGATGGTGATGGTGATGATGATGATGATGACGATGATGACAATGATAATGGTGGTGATGATAACTGGGTTTGCTTTAAAAAGCTCACAGATATGGCACACTCTGATAGAAGTATACAGAAGGTGGCTTGTCTCCTCTAGGGATAAAGCTGGTCTAGGAAGTGTTTTTTGATAAGACAAGTCCTTAAGGATGAGAAACAACAGCCAAACCAGAATAATCAAAAGTCCAGCATCATCACACCTAGCGGCCAGGAGAAGGACTGCAATTAGACAACTAGACACAGTTTGCTTTTGCAGAAGCACTGCATGGAAGGCTGAGAGGAGGGAAGGGAAAGAGGTGGAGTGGTCAGCAATGGCATGTCAAGGGCTTTCTTCTGCAGACCCTGGGAAGCCATTGAGAATCTCCAGCCCTGCAGAGAGGCAGCCACATTGCATTGGAAGGACTTACTCCAGCTGCAGCATGGGGCGGGATTGGAAGGTGACCAGATGGGATGCTGCAGAGCCAATGAGCCTGAAGCCATCGGAAAGGCTCGGGGTCTTCTTGTAACCCTCTGACTCCCTAAAATCTAACCCTATTTTTGTGAAGTGCCAGTCTAAATGTTCTCTTTTAATGTGCATTAGCTATAAAGTTAGAAGCTAATTTCAGCCCAGAAGTGCATCTGGGAGGCAGAGAGGAACGCTCCTGTACAACCCCGTCTTATTCTAGCCTCGAAATGAAAAATATGAGACTTCTGGAGTTGCCATGTTGAAGCTCTCCCTCTCTTGCACACGAAGCCATGGTCTTTTATAGACCCTGAATGTTCAGTTCATTTTTCCACAAGTATTAAGGATGGCCATGCCCAAAATAAACTTTAGCAACTGATTAATATTCTTGTTACTTGGTGTGGTTGAATGAATAGGAAGGCAAGGTTGAAATTTGGTCGTCTGAATTCTTGCCCCAAGTTGGCTGTTTACCAGTCATGGCACTTTCTATGATTCTGTGACACTTTGGAGCCCAGTTTTTAAAATATTCTACAATAGAAAAATATACACCAATACCACCACACAGTCACCACCATCAGCATCAAAATCAACCACACCAACCCTGACTCCTCCATCTCTGGCTTTGGTGAGGATGAAATGTAACCATGTATAGAAAAGCAGCTTGCTCTTGTCATCAAAAGATAATAGCTAAAGAATAAACTTCAAAATTACAACACTGAACCTTTGATCAAATTCAGTGTCTGGCACATAGTAGGCATTGAGGGAATGTTTCCTGGGTGAAAATGAGATCAGTTATTACCCCCTCCCTATTATTTAGATGCGCACTCTGTGCTATGGAAACAAGGCATCATTAATTTGTGGGTCTTCCTGGCTTCCCAACACTGAACAGCTTAATGAAATGTGAGCAGACTTACACCATAAGCACTGGACCAACTTTGGTTCCATTATTACTGGGGACTCCAAATATGTCCTAAAACATGTTCACAGTCTCTTAGGAGGGCTCATTAATCATTCAATGTGCTGAACACCAAGGAGGTCCTTTCGTGGACATCTACCTACGTGCCTATCTCCCTAGAAATCAGTCATGACATAGATCATTTCCTTATTCCCAGGTATAGTGTCTATGTTATCCTTTGTGCTCGGGGCCAAACTGCTTTTTCCATCGTAGGCTTCATGGTTTGCATGGATTGTCCTACATGGCTACAAAGTCACTTCTTTTCTAGGTCAAATGGCCTCAGCCCAAGACATGAGCTAACATCCCTCCTGTCAGGTAAGCAAGCCTTTCAATAAGGATGTTTTCTTACAAATAAAACAACCCAAATCCCTGATAAATACATCTGCAAACACAACTAGGAAGAAGTATACACAGGGCATTTTCTCTAGCCTCTCTCAAGCTTGGTGGGCTGCATGAGAACCCCTCTATGGCAGAAACTTCATGGATCTCTGTGCCTTAGCTTTTAGCACAGGGTCTGGTTCACAGCGGAAAATAAACATTTTTTGGAGTAAATATTCTCTTTCTTAAGAATTTTGGGACTAGAGTAGGACTCAGAGATAAGTTAGCGCTTTGCTACTCAAAGTATAATCCAAATTACACTGACAATACCTAGGACCTTTGTTTGCACCACTGATTCCCATGCCTCCCCTTGAATCTCAATGAACAACATTCTTAAGAGATCCTCATTTGGGAACCACTGATCTCGCCCAATGGTTTTGCACCTTAGCTGAAGACTGGGATTATCTGAAGGACATTTAAAAAAAATTCAATAGTACTGGAATCCTTTAGACAGAGATTCTAATTTCTTTGGTCTTGGAATGGTGCCTGGATATTAAGATTTTTAAGATCTCCCCAAGTCATTCAAATGATAAACCAAGTCTGAGAACCATTGATCTAATTGTCTTCTCATGTGAAAATAGATACTTCTCTGAAACGGGATGTACACATCTGGGTGTTCAATGGTGATTCATAGAGACTGGGGAGTGAGCAACATTCAGTCTATTACTTCTTCCTAAACCTCTTCCCTTTTCCTCTCTCCAAAATTATCCATCTGTCCCTCTATCATAGACTCCTTCCATCTTCCATCTATGACACAAAAGAGCCCCCAATAATCATCAGTTGTTCTAACACTCTACTCACCGCCCAGCAATGACTAGAGCAAGTATAGATGCAAGCCGATGAGTCATATTCTATCTTCTAGGACTTTGAAGAACTGGGACCAGAAGCAGGATTGCTGGTCTCAGTTTCCGCCTGGTCCTCTAACAGGTGAAGACAGGATCTGGAAGGCTGTATATTCCACCCTGGGAACTGGGAGCAGAGAAAGGCTGAAGACCCAGTGACTCGGGCACAGGAAGGGAAGTAAGGACAGTAAGTGGAGAGAGTCAATCATCAAATCTATGGTTGCCAGGCTTTTCCCTCACTAGGTTCAGTCCCATTTTCCATCCCATCATTTCATGAAACATCACTATTCCTAATACACCACCTGCATTTTTCCTTAAGCCTGCTCATGCTGGGTTTAGCTTTGGCAAGCACCAAAGATGTCCTAATTAATCCAGTCACTTTATTTCCCCTAGCTCTTATTAGCACATTAGTGCCCGGGTGAGGTCATCATGAAACTCATACTTAAGGGATGAGCTTATAGGCCACCCAACCTACAAGGGGGATGGGGAATCTCATATGTGACAGCAGTTCTTTTTCCGAGCGGCACTGAGGGCCATCTGCCAGGGAAGGGCATCTCTGCAGAAGGAAGTGACACGTACAAGGACCCTCCTTGCTGCACAATATACATTAGATGGAACCTGGAGACCACCAGGGTGGTCACCTACGGAGGATGGGCATGTCCTCCAGAATGTACAGATGGACTATAAGTTCACGTCAAGCAGAATCAGAAGGACTAGTTTCAACTGTGTGTAAGTATATAAAAATCATTACTATGAATGTACATAGAATAATCTCTTCTGTTAACATTAAAATCATAGATGCTGTTGGATAAATACAGGCTAGTGTATGTACGATAGCAGCGAAACTGCACACACACACACACACACACACACACACACACACACACACATATATATATATATATATATATATATATATTGTTTGAAGTATTACAAATATTAGTACCTATGTTTCCTTTTTTCCCCCCACATTGACCTCCCCCTGGCCTCTCCTGCACCCTTCTTAATATAGAGACCCTTTTAAATATTTTAACTCATTGAATCCACACAACAACTCTGTCATTAGCCCCATTTTATAGAAGAGGAAGAAAAGGCAAAGAAAGGCTAAGTAATTTGTTCAAAGTCACACAGCTAAACAGTACTGCAGCAGCAAACTGTGAAGTATGGGAATGTGAGGCCAGGCCCAGACCTGCTAAGCCAGCATCTCTGAGGATGGGGGCCCAGGGAGTCAGGATGCTGCCAGCTTTCCCCCAGGATTCCAACATCCACTCAGGTCTGTCCACTCAATGTCCACGGGTCCCTTCCTTCTACAGAGATGCCATTCTCTGAACCTTGATGCCCGCCCCCTGCCCCCTGCTGCACTGTTTCTAAACTCTATTAGCTGCGGAGAGACTGAGCTTGGAAAAGGGAGGGAGGGCGCGGAAAATACTCACTTTAACTTTGTTACTTATTGAACTTCGAATTGTCTGGACCTACCTATATTGCATTACTTTCATTTTGATTGGTTTTAAAGGTCAACAGAAATAACTCGGTCGGGGAATTATGGGCTGTTTTTTTTGTGTGTGTATGTGTGTGTGTTTGTGTTTTCTCTATACTTCTGTATATTAAGATAATAAGAAAACAAGATTAAGCAATACAGGTATTCCTTTTCTTAAAAAAAAAAAAGAATCCCCTGGAGAAATGTGCAACTTACAGACAGAGGCCAGGAGAGCCCCTTCCCTGGAGAGCTGCCCTCTGCCCGCCACAGGACAGCTACTCCTGGCAAAACAAATGATGCCCCCGCCACTAGAGGAGCCGCCCCTCCTCTCCTTAAATTGGTAGCATCCATCACCATCGGCCTAGAAGAGGTGGCCTTTCAGTCCTGAGCCCTGGTGCGATAATTGGCATAATTTCCCAGAGATAATGTGGGGGTTAATGAGGTACAGGGAGCCCCGGGCCATCCACTTTCATTTCAGTGCTGGAGATGTGCGCTCCCATGGCGGGGAGGGGGAATCAACCAAAAACAAGGATGCAGAGGGTCACAGGAGACTGCGGGTGAGGACCCTGCGGGAGGGAACAACCCCACCCACTGGCAGGGGCACCTCCAGCTCCAAAAGGAAGCCCCTCCTCTGGAACTTTGAGGGAGAGTAACCAGGGTGGCGATGGTGCACCCCAGCGCACCCCAGCTTTGTTTACAGTATGGGTAGCACCCCTTAAACTTTTTAAAATATATACACTGAGGGGCCAACTTATTATGATCTCTGAATGTACAATAATCTAGCCTCTCTCTCACTATATGTGTGTGTGTTTGTGTGTGTGTGTGTGTGTGTGTATATATATATATATATCCCGGTGCATGAAATTGTGCATGGGTGGGGTCTGGCCAGCTTGGCCAGGGGGAAGGGGTATAGGCAGTTGGCCAGCCTGCCTGCTGGTCAAACTCCTGGTCGAGGGGACAATTTGTATATTAGCCCTTTATTATACAGGATATACTCTGAGTGGCCAGGTTATTATGCGTTCCCAGATCATAATAATCTGGCCACTCAGTGTATATTTTTATCGATTTCAGAAAGAAAGGGAGAGGGACTGAGAGATAGAAACATCAATGATGAGAGAGAATCATTAATCAGCTGCCTCCTGCACGCCCCCTACTGGGGATCAGGCCTGCAATCCGGGCATGTGCCCTGACTGGGAATCCAACCGTGACCTCCCGGTTCACAGGTGGATGCTCAACTACCGAGTCACACCAGCCGGCACGTTTCTGTTGTTTTAAGCCAACCAGTTTGTTCAGAGCCCTGGGCATGACTTCACAGGGGTTCTCACCCTCAGCGCTGCTGGCATTTGGGGAGGACGATTCTTGGCTGGGAGTGGGGAGGCTGTTCTGTGCATCGTAGGATGTCTAGCTGGTACTATCAACACCCTGGGTTAGGACAAATGAAAATGTCTCTGAACGCTGCCAGATATCCAGTGGGGGGCAAACCTGCCCTGGCGGAGAACCACCGAGAGAGGAGCGATTGTCTGCTTGCTCGCCATTTATTTTTTCATCTATTCACAGATACATTGACTGGTACATTCGTTTCTATCTGGCAACAGTGTACGTGGAGCTGAGTGTGCACCAGCTATCCCTGCAGGTTCTGCAAATGCCAAGGGAAGCACAGTTGTCACGCTCACGAAAATAATAGTAGAGTGGGGAACTCAGACACTGATCAAATAACCACACAACCCCTACCCACTGAGCTACATGCCCCAAGGAAAAGGACTGTGGCTCTAGGAACTCAAATAACTCAGGAGCCTGGCATAGGTGGTGGGCTCGGGGAGGTCGGACTGGAGGTAAGAGCATCTGCAAAGGCCCTGTGGCAGACAGGAGCCCAGAGGGCACAGGGATGCTGGGAAGGCAGGTGGCAGCAGAGGGAGGCTGAGTCAGGGCTTGCTGTGCATCCCAGGATTAGATCCGGTGACAGGGCACAAGGAAAGAGATGTGGCAGCAGGAGATACAAACAAGGGCCCCCTGGTGACCACCGCATTATCTCCAAAGCCTCTCACCAAGACAACTGGCCATTGTTTGTTTGTTTGCTTCCCCCCAAAAGAGGAGCCCTTTCTGCTCTGTGGCTGCAGATGCCCAGTGCTACCTGGGACCCAGGTGGATGCATAACTTCTAGAAAGGGCTGTGTGGCTCTCTATGGTTGTGTGAGGAAGTGTCCAGAGGCCATGATGACGGCTCATAAAAAATGTTCAGAAATTTGTGTTTATGCCTTGTCGCTGTCTGGCAGAAATAGCGCACTGTCCTACAAGATGGATACAGCGGCTCCACGCACAGGCAGGACTTCCGCCCGAAGGCCTTTGCAGATGGATGTGCTGCCTCACCGCCTGCAAATTCGGGCTCCAGGAAAGAGTCCCGCCCACGGGCATAGGGTCTGGAGCAAATCACACCCCATTTCCTGCTGCCCTGACTTCGCATGTTGTGTTGACACCACCTTGATTTCGGTGGGAAACACTGGTGCTCTGCGCCTAGGGCTGCGGCTCCATACACGCAGCCTCCTTGGCACGGGGCCTCGGCTTCCACATCTGGAAAATGGGTCAGTAATCTCTGCCCAGGCTCTCTCAAATTCTGCTTTCAGGTCCAAGGAGAGTGCTGCGTGTGAACTACTCTGGAAACGGTGGCGCTCTTTGCTGTCAGGGAGGCCCAGGCTCGAGGGCTACGATGGAGGCACGTGGGTCCCGGTGGAGGTGCAGGCATGGCACCAGGAATCGGGAGACTTGGGGTTAAATCTTGGTCCCCCTAATTACTGACTCTGAGCCTCCTCCGTGTTCTCCTCTGTGGACTGGGGATGATCATGCCTACCACATGCATGTGTGGACAGGACTGAAAGCTCACAGACAGAAGGTTCTCAGCCCAGTCCTGACTTAATGTGCAGCTGCAGTGACTAATAAAACGGTGAACTTGGGGACGATGTGAAGGAGGGAGAGGACCGCAGACCAACCTGGAGGCTGAGGAGCTGGTGTCCAGGGACACATGCCCTTCAGTCCTCTGACCCCACTGCAGGCCCAGGCTCGCAGCCCAGCAGCCCCTGCAGCCCCTTCATCCCAGCACCCAGAGCATCATCAGCACCCTGCCCCCCCACCTCGGCCTTCTCTGCGCTGCTGCCCCTTCCTCTCCATGCCCCTGCCTGCCTCTCACTGAGGCCTGGCAGGGAGCAGGCTTTCAGTCTCCATTCAGGGGACCCGTCACACCTGTGAGACTCCTCAGATTCCTCTGGGGCCGAGCCTCCCCGTCCCTGTTGGCAGAGGTCACCCCTACACCTCTCTGTTACCTTAAGGCCGTCTGTCGCTTTCTCATACCTTCTTACCTCGTCCTCCCCTCCCTCCTGTTACAGCTTCCCCAGCATTAGCTGTGTCCACCTGCACAGACTGTGCGCTCAGTGGAGCTGGGCTGGAGTGGGAACCCTCCACCCGCTGTCAGATCCCCCCTTCTCCTCTATCCTTTCCACTAAGACCTATTGTCTCGCCCTAAACTGCTTTGGCTCAGTGGATAGAGCATCAGCCTGTGGACAGGGTTCCCGGTTCAATTCCGGTCAAGGGCACATACCTCGGTTGCAGGCTCAATCCCAGACCCTGGTGCAGGAGGCAACCAATCCATGTGTCTCTTTCACATAGGTGTTTCTCTCTCCCTCCTGCCCCTGCTCCATTGCCTCTAAAAAGAAATGGAAAATATCCTCGGGTGAGGATTAGCAAAGACCCTACTGTCTCGCACCCTTTCACGCCAAGCGCCGTGACAGGCTGGAGTCCAAGCAGAGCCAGACTGAGCCCTGCTCTCGGGGCGCTCCGGGACCCTGGGGAAGACAGCAGCTCTACAGAATCAACCCCACCAGCAGATAAGATAAACGCAGGCTGGCAGGCTCCGAGCGCAGGAAAATAAACAGAATAAGCCCAGAGGGAGCGTCTGGAGAAGCTGTTTTGGGGGAGGGAGCAGCGGGGCCCACGGAGTCTGTCTGAGACTCGGCCTGGTGCCCCGGGGCGGATGTGGAGGCCTGCTCCCCTAAGACTACCGGCCACGCTTCCCAGATCCCAGAGTCTGCCTCTCCTGCTGGGAAGTCTCTCCAGGGCTTCCAACCATGTCTCTTCGGCAAGCGTGCTAGTGAGTTACCTAGGGCTGCTGCCATCAATCGCCACATTCCTGGAGGCTTAAAGCCACAGAAATTCATCCTCTCACAGCTCTAGGGGCCAGAAGTCTGAAAGTAAGGTCCAAAGGCTCTAGAAAATCATTCTTCCCAGCTCCTTTCAGTTTCCGGAGGCCCCAGGCACTCCCAGCGCATGACCAGATCATTCCAATCTGCCTCCATCTTCACCAGCCCCTTTCTCTGTTCCTCTCCTGGCCCTCCCAAGCGTCTCATAAGGACCCTTGTCCTTGGTTGTAGGGCCCATCAGATCATCCAAGACAATCTCCTCTTGAAATCCTTAATTATACCTGCAGGGACCTTTTCTCCAATAAGCCTCTATTCACAGTTTCTGGACATGGCTTTTTTTCCTTTTTGAGGGGTGTGTGTGAAAGGGAGCATGTCATCAGTCAACACATGACAGAAGGTGAGGGGAGGGACCAAGCCAACGTCAGTATCTGCTCACCCCAGGGATCGCAGCTTCCCTGCCTGGATTTTCATCAGCTCTTTACTTTGTGTTCTATTTATTTCTGGTTTCAGTTTAAGGCATTTCAATTTCGGTGCCATACTGGGTTTTCTTATTGGCACTTAGAGCAGGCTTGTTTGTTCAGCCTCTGCCAATCCCTCCCCAATCCTGCCTACCCAAACCTGCCCACCCCTGAACAGAAACCACAGACCCTATTCCCAGGACGGGGGCTGGGGGTAGGGTGTCCTCTCAGGGACCAGGCTCTTGTCGGCCTCCCTGGACATGGGCTCGCCCAGGACATAGGGCAAGAGAGCCAAATGGGTCCCAGCTGGAAAAACAGCCCCGTCCTCGGGCTTGGCCCAGAACAAAGAGGAAGGAGCTCAAGGTTCCAGGCTTGGGTCATCCAACTTCTGTTTTCTTTGTGTTTTAACTAAAATTCCTTTTGTTGCTGTTACTGAAACACACACACAGACACACACACACACACACACATATTGTAAGCATGCAAACAGTTCAGAGGAGTATGAAATAAGGTGGGAAGTATAAAATAAAATGAAAAATCCCTTTTCCCCTTTCTTCTTGTTAAATCATACTCTTAAAGGTACTTTCTCCAGAACTGAATTTTCTCCTGAAAATATACACAGCCACCAAAGGATACACACAGCCAGAGAGTGATTTCTGGTGTATATTTTTATAGTTTAAACATGCACCTATTCATGGCAAATGCTTTTCACTGTGGACAGAGCTGTCCTTTCTCATGCCTGCATAGGGCTTTGCTTCCTAAGGATCTACCCTGTACAGCTCACTTCCATGTGGGGGCAGAACTCATTTTGAAAAGCTATAAGAACTCCAGTCACTGTGTGGTCTGTCATTTGTAAGCTACTCCCACTGGCTTCTGAGAAGCAAGTTATATTCAAGTATATATAGTATTGTTTATACATCTATACTAATAAAAAGGCAATATGCTAATCAGACCAGATAGACCAGACGTCCTTCCGGACAAAGCCATGGTGGCCAGGGCTGAAGCAGAGGTGGTTAGGGGGCAATTGGAGAGTAGGAGAGCGATTGGCGGAGATCAGGCCTAAACTGGCAGTCGGACATCCCTCAAGGAGTCCCGGATTAGAGAGGGTGCAGACTGGGCTGAGGGCCACCTCCCCTCCCCCGCCACACCATGCATGAATTTTGTGTACCGGGCCTCTAGTATATTACATAACAACATACATGATATCTTATTATACATGCATATACAGCCACTTTTAATTATACCACTCTGGGGGACTGTTATCCTTACTTTACAGATAGGAACATAATTTTTCATCTCTGATATGAAGACAGGGAAACTGAGGTTCACAGGGGTGGGGGATTTATGCAAAGTCAAGGGGAGTGAGCTCCCAGTCCTTTATTTTTCATGGTGTACCCTCTGCCTCCCAGTTTTACTTTCCTTTGACAATTTGATACAAACCACGCCTTTTTGGTTCCAGGCCTGGCACTCTGTCTGCTTTCTTCCCCAGTTGATTCTTGTTCCTGAGACCAGGGATTCAAACATCCTCACATCTGAGTAAGTGCCCGGGGGTGGAATGGAGGAAGCAGTGGGGGTATACGTCAAGCCTGACTGGCTTCTCCATGGCCTGTGACCCCCCACACCCTCAGGGGCCCACATGTGTCTGCATTACTTCCTGAGGCGTCCTCTCTCCTGGTTCTCACACTCCCAGGGAAAAGAAAAATAAACTTGGCTGGGCCTTAGCTGTCCTGATTCCTGATAGGGTCTTAATAGCTGTGGCTCAGGTCCCTTAATAGCTGTGGCCCTGGCTACAACTTCCTGTGCTTTCAAATAGGCAGAGGAGAGGAGTACACGGGGAAAGTTTGTGGCTACAGCAGAAAGTTTGAGCCTCTTACTGGCCTCATGGCCAGACCCAGTAGGGTTTTGCTGTATATACTGAATCAGAATGATGTATCACTGGCCATGGACCCTGTGTTCCAGACTCTGAAACTGCAATCCTGGGAAAGCACCTCACTCTCCACGCCTCTGCTCCTTCAGCCAGAGCTTTCACTGACCTGTCCTTGTGGGGTTGTTGACAAATGGGGCTTAGGGCATCCTCACAAACCCTGATGCCCAGGCCATGTTCCAGGTCAGTTACATCGGAACTGGGGGTGGGGGATCGTGGGTAGAAATCAGTGTTTATAAAACAAACAACCCACCCCCAGGGATCCTAGTGTGTAGCCCAGTCTGAGGACATGACACCCAATGCAGTACCTGCCCCCGACAGTCCTCACTCAACAGGTGCTAAGAACTACCCACTCTTCCTCCAAAACCCAGAGAAAAGGTGAATGCCCAAACCCTTTGAGAACCCTCTGGCACATTAAGGAAGCTGACTAGCCTGGGATGGGCCAGGCTGCATCTCAGGGAAGTCCCCTGACTGGCCATCCAGGCTTTCTGAGAGCAAGAGTGGTGTGGGACCAGGGTTTGATTTTTTGAGAAGTTTCTGGTAAGTGAGACTATGGTGTTCCGGAAATTCCTACCCTTCCCTCTTATCTCCACCCCTGAATCAGCTCATCTCTGAGCCAATCTCTTTCTCAGAGAGGGTGCTGAGTGGGAGTCCCCCTGACATGTAGCTGCTGGGCAGAGGCAGGGTTCTTTGGATGCAGTTCCCGTGCAGGGCTCAGAGCCCCGCTGACTCCATGCCCCCTTAATCAGTCTCACCTCCAAAAGTCAACTTTAGTTGGTTGCTTAAAGTTAAAAATTATTACATGTGGAACCTAATGAACAAAATAATCTGATGAACAAAATAAATCCAAAGACATAGAAGTATGGAACAGACTGCCAAATCTCAGAGAGGGAAGGCAGAGGAGAGTGAGTAGGAAGACCTGGTATGCATATATGCATAACCTATGGACACAGACAATAAGGTGGTGAGGGCCTGAGGCAGAGGGCGGGGGTGGGCTAGATGGGGTCTAAAGGGGGCATATATACTACTTTCAACAGTAAAGATTTAAAAAAAATTAGCCTGTGAGTAATATACCAAGAATAATCAAGAATATAGGGAGGCTTATAAGGATTCTCAACTAACTGCCCCATTTGGGGAGATCATCTAAACCACCAAATCCGTGTGGACCATCCTGGTCACACCTGCACCAGCAGCCATCACCCACCAGTATACACCATCCCTGACAACAGCTACAAGCCCTCTTAGCTCCCATACAGCCCACACAGGGCCTCCCACTGTGTCCCTTCAGGGTACAATCACTGCAGGTTGGCTTAGGAGCCTGGGCTTGAATAAGCCCTTCCCTCCACACCCCACAAACCCTCAGCAACACCTCTACTCACCCACCTGAAAGTCCCTTTTGTCTTTCCCAGAGTGTGATGTCTGTAGTTTATCAAGAAGCAAAGACCAGGGAAGGAAGCTGGGCTGGGCCTATGTGACTAGGATCCCCTCTCCACCTTGGCCAGGATCCCCGATGTCTCTCTGTGAGGCCTGGGAGCCCAACTTGCAGATGTAGCAGAGATCCACCTGCACAAAGCCCAGGAGACCTGGCTGGGCAGGATCTGCAAGGGGAACTGCTGTTGAAAGAAAGACTGGTCCCCAACAGAGGCCTTTATACTGACCTGTCTTGACTCACTGCAATGACTCCAATCTGCAGAAAACACTGTGTAAGACCCAGGGTCCGGTTCCTCTTTTACAGAAGCTCTTTTTTCCCAAAGTGCAGGACAGACTGTGGATTCCCGGGTTGTCTGCAGGAGGAAAAACACTCTGCTGTCAGAAGGGCATGTCGATGGTAAGATACCGTATTTATCTTCTTTGCAGATACCATGCTCATTAGCCTCTTAAAGGAGCTGAGCAATTCTGCAATAAAAGATGCCTAGTCTGGCTTATTCCAAGATCTCCCCAAATTATTTGACTAAGGAATGCTTTCTTCTCCACCCTGCCCCTCTTTCTTTAATTCATTAGCAGACCACAGAGACAACATTCCTCCAGGGAACACATTGGGAAACACTTTTCCTAGGAGAAACAGTCCTTCATTCAACTGATGAGTGAACCCACCAGCTCACAGTAATGCCCCATTCATCACACACACACACACACACACACACACACACACACACACGTCACGAGCGCCAGCGTTCTCTGCCTCTGGACAGTCCCTACTCCCCAGACAGCCTAACCTGACCATTGGTGTCCAATGCTTTCCCATGACCTCCATTAGTTGAGGCAAGAAGCATGAAGTAGGTGCCGAGAGTCAGGCGCACACATGCTTCTCGGACACGGTGCAGTGAAGGCTAATGGGTTAATGTGGCGTGTGTGAGGGCGGTGAGGAGAGCTGCTGCTTCATGCATACTATGCTGCAGACTTGGGTCACTGAGAATGTTTGATATAGGGCACCTGAAGTTGACTGGATGTCAGCTATTCGTGTATGTCAGTAACAATATATTGGTTCACGGCCAAAGATGGAGGGAGACCAGTTCCAGGAGGCTCAGTAGCCTCTGGGACATGAGGAACACCAGGCATGACTGCACTGTCTCTGTAGCACAAGGTCCCTCAGAAAGCTGCCCTCCACCTTGTGCAGAGATCCCCTCAACTTACTGATGAGGAGCCCAAGGACATCCCACATCGCTTATCAGTGAGGGACTTGATGCACTCCAGCTTCTGTGCTGGAGCCTGCTGTGATTAGCAGCTGCCAAAACCACATGTGCCCGCCACTGGTCTGATGATGCATGTCTGCCGAAGCCAGGGTGTGTGTTATCTGTGTATCTGTTTGTTTTTGCAGGCATTCAACAAATATTTTCAAATACTGTTCCAGGGACAGGGGACACAAGAGGGAACAAAGCGGGCATCCCTCTTGTCCTAATGGAGAAGCATCTTGGTATAAGGATAAAAAACACTGCAGTTGAGCCCAGAGAGGCATGCCTTCTATTTTCAGTCCTGTTTCATTATTATGGTTGAATAACTGACCCTTCACCCCCTGTGCCATACTTTTCTCAACTAAAAAAAATGTAGTCTATAAATTTCAGGGTGGTTGTAAAGATCAGAGATAATGTAAGCAACACTCCCAAAACCTAGCAGGTGTTCATTCAATGGTGCTTATTAGTCATTATTACATCAATTGTCATTTAGTGCTAGCAAGTGTTGTAGGGGAGGGAGAAAAGGGGACCAAATATATGGTGATGGAAGAGGATTTCACTTTGGCTGATGGACACACAATGTAACACACAGATCATGTATCATAGAAATGTACTCTGGAAACCTATATGATCTTATTAACTAATGTCCCCCCTGATAAATTTAATCTAAAAAAATAAAAGATAAAGAGCTAGAAATTTTGAAGGGTATCGCACAGAGCAAGCAGGTGAATATTTCTTTTCTAAATAAGAAAGAAGAGCTACGAGTAACTGCTCCCCCAGGATGGGGTATGCATGTGTATAAGGGCACACGCCTGCATTTACCTTTCATTTAAGGGAAAAGAGTTGCAAGTACTACCCACAAATAACTCTGGATAAAAATGGGCCCAATGATGTGTGGAATTCAATAGGAAAATCCTTCCAATGGTTGTTTGTCACTTTCTTACATTAACCTGAACTATCTTAAGTGAAAGATTCCATTGGGAGAGAAGGAGTAAAAGAAAATAACCTTCTAACACAAAGACTGAAAGTAATCTACAGCTTTTGCCAAATGCCATAAGCAGGGTTTTAACAAAACTGGATGACAGTCAGCTGAAAATGATTGTGTGGTTTTTATAGGTACACAGGAGTCCCAGGCAGTTCCTCAGTCAGTCAGCATTGCAGGAGTCCCAGGCAGTTCCTTAAGTTCTCCATGAGGACCAGCTCCTTTCACTCTCACATCAGCTCAGCAGTGCACCTTTAATGCTCTCATTTCATCGGTCAGGAAAACTGAGGTTTAGGGAGGCTGAATTTCTGGCTCAGTCGGGTTCTAACCCATTCGGCAGTTTGGTTGTCATGCTTGGGCTCACAACCTCTGCTACCGATGCCACAGGGGACACTGGCAAACTTTATAACCCACAAGGAGGCAGAGGTGATTCCGGAGAGAAGGTTGCCCAGGGTCAGTTCTGGCTATACCCTACCAGCTGTGACTCCCAGGGTGGCAAGTGTCCTTTAACTGGAGACCAAGGGTGGGGCTGTGTGTGAAAAAGGGGGGTACACAGCCTGATTCAGACTGTGGATGTTTCCAGTCCTTATTTTCTCTCCAGCCCAAGTGCCCCATCCTGGAGTGGGGTTTTACTTTCTTTGGCTGAAGAACCTCGTTTGTGAGGAGTCAACAATCTGGATTAGACACGGAAGATGGTCAGGCAGGGGAAGACAAATAAAATTGACACCAGGCAAAAATGCAAAGGTATTCAGAAGGAGAGCTCCGATTTTCATTTAGTGCCTGAAGCCTGCCAGACACAGAGCTTTGCAAATGAAAAACACACACACAAAAACTGATCTGTGCTGAAAGGGGCCAAAAATAACCTTGCTTTCTCCTGCAGAAGAAAACAGAAAGCTCTGTGGTTTCCTCCCATTTGGCAGTGCTTTCTCCCTGGCTGCTATTGATAGGAGAGCAGCGGGGAGCTCAGGCCTGGAAGGAGTCGTCAATAGGCCAAAATCCTCAGGCAGGACGAGGGACAGCAGGGGCATGAGGGGTGTGTGTGGCTGAGAGGGTTCAGTCTGACTTCCAGCCCTGGGCTGCACCAGGGGCAGGCATGGCTGGAGAAAGGTCAGGCACTGGGAAGGTGACCTCATTTGCATACACCAGTTTCAAGCTCTTTCTAATCTGGAATAGGCCCAGTTTTTTAGCCTCACAAAAAAAACAAAAAAAAACAAAACAAAAACAACAACAACAACAACAAAAAAAACCTTCTTGTCTCTACTTTGCACCCTTACTCCTCTGCACCATTTTAGATTATTTTAAACCAATGTCTCCTATTCTGTACTCTCTCCATACCGGATATTCCTATAGGTCCAGAATTTCCTAAAATGCAACCCTGATGTCTAAAAGCTTCTGGTAACCCACCCTCAACCACAGGAAACCAAGTGGCATTTTATCTCTGTCTCCCTCTAACCTCCGCCAGCTCTGGGAGTGTGTTCCTTTTCCCCGGCTCCTTGCTTCCTTTTGTCAGGTTGTGTCCCTTTCCCCTCCTTTCTTGTCCATCTTTTCTAGCTCTGCCCCCAGCTCTCCTCCTCTGGGCAGTCCCCCTCCTCAGCCCCAGGGTTCCTGGTCTCCCGAGCCAGGAGTATTTCCACAAATACTTTTTCAGTGACTTGTCCATTGGCTCTGAAAACTAGGCTCCCCAGTTTTTCCCCAGCTTACTGACAAGGAACCAGGCGGGGACCCCGGGGGAAGACAGAACATGTTCAAGGTCACGTACTCAGAGTGATGGGCTCTGTGTAGCCACAGCATCTGGGCTGCATCCTGCTGTGATTGGCAGCTGCAGAAACCACAAGAGAAGTTCCCTCCCGAAACCTCTAAGTGGCGGCCATGGCTCCTGAAACATTAAGCAGCAATTCCAGGTGTTTGCTCTGGATGCTTTTGGCCTCTTAGTTTCTCCACAATGCAGTGAATCTATTTTTAGCTCGGAAATCCAGCAGAGCGTAATTATTCCTGTCATGTTTTTTTTCACGTGCATAGACCCCATTGCCATGCACAGAGGAAAACCCAGATCAGCACAAAGAGGATGCACATGCAGTCATGGACAATCAAGGCAAAGCACCACAAGCTGAGCAGGTCCTGGGACCTCAGTGGGGGAGCTTAACCTCTACTGAGATGCATTGTCTGATCAAGACTCTTTCTGTGACTTGGGGTCAAAGACCTAGTGTGAACATCCTACAGGCAGAAGTGAATGTCTCCAGGGCTGAGTCCCGTGGGTCCCCATCTGGATAAACCGCAGACCGGAACTCACAGAGGAGAGGCCACTGCTCTAGACTGTTCCCCAGCCTCAGGGTCATGGTTCTCATCAGCTGCATTCATGAGGCAGCATAGCCCAGGGACTGTCTACCCTAGACTTGATGTCCACCCAGTGATGTCCACACGGTGTCAGCCTCTTGTCTGGCCAGTGTGGCTCAGTGGCTGAGCATTAACCTATGAAACAGGAGGTCAGGGTTTGATTCCTGGTCAGGACTTGATCCCCAGTGGGGGGGGGGGGCATGCAGGAGGCAGCTGATCAATGATTCTCTCTCATCATTGATGTTTCTATTTCTCTTTCCCTCTCTCTGAAATAAATAAAAACAAATTACAAAGAAAAGGTGTCAGCTGCCTTTTAGAGATGTGGGCTGACTTGGTCCTTCCCAAGAACCAGAAGGAGTGCTTGTGAATTCCCGTGATAGCATCTCCTCCAATGGGGTTATGGAGCAGCAGTTCTCGTGGTGTCTGATCAGCAGGTCAGCATCACCTAGGAACTTGCTAGAAATGCGAGTTCCCACAGGCTGAATCACAAGTGAGTAGCGGACTACAATTTCTGTCTTAACAAACCTTCCAGATGTTCTGATGCATGTTTGAGAACCACTGTCCTCCCCAGAGAGGCAGTGTCCAGTGCCCCCTGAACCTTATGCAAGCCTCACCCCCCCAAGTTCATCTAATTGCTGAGGCCTGCGAGTCTCAGCTTCCTCAGCCAGGTGTGTTGCCTCTCCCACCCAGGCTGTGATATAGCCCGACTGGCATGGCTCAGGGGTTGAGCATTGACCTATGAACCAGGAGGTCACAGTTTGATTCCAGGTCAGGGCACATGCCTGGGTTGTGGGCTTGATCCCCTATGTGGGGCATGCAGGTGGCAGCCAGCTGATGATTGTCTCTCATCATTGATGTGTTTCTGTCTCTCCCTTACTCTCTGAAATAAAAATATAGGTGTGTGTGTGTTTTGTTTGTTTGTTTGTTTGTTATGAAAAGGATGTGATATGGAAGGCCCAACAGTCCATTGTTAACTGGATACTAAGTGCCTTGTGTGGGCCAAGCATCATGATAGAGAGGTTGAGGAAAATGAGAACGGCAAAAGTGCCCGCCTTGGTGGAACTAAGAGCCTGGCCAGAATAGGAGATATTATTAAAAATAGCAGATATTAAGCACATGATCTATGAGCTGTCACCCTAATGGAGAAGAAGAGCAATGTCATACCTAGCAGGAGGACCCACCCCAACTCAGTTCAGCATGATTAAGTTCACTGTTATTTAGAGAAGAGGAAGGATGAAGGACAGAAGATGAGAGAGGAGGAAGGAAGCAAAGAAGGGAGGGAGAAAGGGAAGGAAACCCAAGAAAACACTGGCTAGACACTAGTCCCTAAAAGAGTCTGCATACAGAGCTGGGATGAATGTCTCAGGAAGGTTTGAAAGCAGAACCTGCTGGACCTCCATCCTCCTCCCTGCTCCGTGGATTCCTCTCTGACGGAAAAGCCCTCCTTCTCCCGCCACCAGCACATGTCCCTCTAATGCAACAGGATTCATTAGGAAGCATGATCACCCCCTTGCTAATGCAGAACCAGAACCCTGGAAACTTGGGATAGCGATGGGACCATCCCAAAGAGCAGGGCGGCCATCTGGGAGCCCATGTCCATGGACTGGGATGAGATCACCGCCCATCCCCATGTTGACTGTGGGGACACGGGGCTGGCTGACCAGCACCCACCCCTTCTGCCTTCCCAACATGACCCACGCTAGTCTGTGACAGGGGAGTGTGTGCCTCTCTGAAACCCAGAAAATGACACTAACTGTCTTCCAGTGAGTTCATGAGAACCATCCAGGAGCTGTAGAAATATATCTCCTCTGGGATAACCTGCTTGGGACCCATACTTTATCAATGAACTATGATGGCAGATGATTGAACACTTTCTTATTCTTACTAGAGGTCGAGTGAAGCCCCCTTTTTGCCTCGAGACATTGTTGTCTGCATGGAATGCAGCCTTTTGGGACAAGCTGACTGACTGGGAATGGGGGGGGCAGAACGGTGGGAAAAGCGCAGATTGCTGAATGTCAGTAACCCTCTAACTCTCAACTTCTGTCTTCTACAGTCTTGTGGCTTCAGACATGCCCACTAAGTCTCATTTTCTTTATTTATAAAAAGAGGATAAAAACACTCATCTCAAATGCTGCTGGAAAGATTTATAAATTCTAAACGAATCCATTGGACTTGCTTAGTAGAGTGCTTGACACTCAATAAAATGGCAGATGATTATCATAATGATACCATTGTTAATATTACAGCACTGCTAATATTAACACCATTGCTTATGAGAGTGTTTATCCTGGGATAATGGAATACAGCTGCCAACTTCCATATCCATAATTTTCTCCATGTACTTTGAGGTTGTTAGGGTTTTGCTTGTTTGTGGATTTGTCCTGTAAAGTATTAATAATCCTATCTAATAAAAGAATAATATTCAAATTGACTGTACCTCCGCTACACCCACAAGCCATGCCCACAATCCAATCAGGAGCAAATATGCAAATAAACTCTAACCAAGTTGGCTGCAGCCACTGAGAGCAGGAGGGAGGTTTGAGTTTCCCTGGCAATGGAGGAAGCCAAGCTTTCCTCCTGCCCTTGCCAGCCTAAGCTTCCACTCAATGTTACAAAATTTCAATTATAGAAGATACATAAATTCCAACAGAAATGGTGGCAGCCTCGGAGCTGGAGAGAGCAGAGGCTAGGGTTGCCCCTGGTGATGAAGGAAGCCAAGCTTCTGCAGCCCTGGCTGACCTAGGCCTCCACTCCAGGCTACAAAGTTTCAATTATAGAAGGTAAACAAGTTCCAACAGAAATAGCTGCCATCACTGAGGGAACAGAAGGGTTGGCTCTGCTCCAGGCTACAAAGTTTCAATTGTGGAAGATAAAAAATCCTAGATACTAGGGCCTCCACTTGGGTTTCTGGGGAGGCATGGCCAGCCTGCAAACCACCACAGGCCCCTTGCCCAGGCCACTCCACACCCAAGGGAACTCCCATCCTGATCTGGGACAACCTTCAGGGCAAACCAGCTGGCCCCCACCCAAGCACCAGGCCTCTATCCTATAATAAAAGAGTAATGTGCAGATTGACCATCACTCCAACACACAAGATGGCTGTCCCCATGTGGTCAAAGATCCTGCCCCCATGTGGACACAAGATGGCCACCACAAGATGGCCAGCAGGGGAGGGCACTTGGGAGGGACAAGGCCTGCAAGGGAGGGCAGTTGGGGGCATCAAGCCTGCAAAGGATGGCAGTTAGAAGTGACCAGGTTGGCAGAGGAGGGAAGTTGGGGGTGACCAGGCCTTCAGGGAAGGACATTTGGTGGGGGGAGACCCAAGCTTGCAGGAAAGAGCAGTTGGAGGGGACCAGACCTGCAGGGAAGGGCAGTTAGGGGTGACCAGGCCTGCAGAGGAGGACTGTTGTGGGGGACCAGGTCTACAGGGGAGGGCAGTTGGGAGGAACCAGGCCTGAAAGGGAGAGAAGGTGAGGGTGATCAAGCCTGCAAGGGAGAGCAGTTAGGGGTGACCAGGCTGGCAGACAAGGGAAGGTGGGGGCAAACAGGCTGGGAGAGAATCAGTTAGACATCAATCAGGCAGGCAGGGGAGTGGTTAGGGGGTGATCAGGCTGTCAGGCAGAAGCAGTTAGGGGAAATCAGGAAGGCAGGCAGGTGTGCAGTTGGGACTCAGGAATCTTGCAATATGATCAGGCCTAAACAGGCTGTTAGACATCCTTTGAGGGGTCCCAGAATGGAGAGGGTTCAAGTTGGCCTGAGGGACATCCCCGCCCCATTGATGAATTTTGTGCACCAGGCCTCTAGTCTATATATATAAAAGCCTAAGTGACAGTCTGACCAGAAACTATGATGTGCAATGACCACCAGGGGGCAGAGGCTCAATGTAAGAGCTAATGAGCGATAGGAACTTTGCAGAGTGCCCTCTCGCACTCCAGAATCCCTCAGGGGATGTTGGACTGCTTGATTCAACCAGATATCCACAGGTCTGACTGAGGGACCCCACCTGCTGGAGGGACCCCACTCACTCCACAGAAGCCCTTTGAACCCCAGCACCGCCCAGGTGTGGCCAGCCAGGGAGGAATGCAGGAGGTTGGCTCCAGGGTGTGGCCAGCCTGTCTCACCTAGTCCCACCCTGCCAGCCACCATCTAATTAATTTCCTTTCAATGTGCATGAATCCATGCACTGGGTCACTAGTTATCATTATCATTATACATACTTTTTTTCTAATGGGTCATGCCATTGATTTGTTTCAGGAAAAGGGAGAGAGAGAAATATCAATGATGAGAGAGAATCTCTGATCAGTTGCCTCCTGAACAACCCACACTGGGGCTTGAGCCTGCAAACCACACATGTTCCCTTTACTAGAATAGAACCTGGGACCGAGCCTTCAGTCCTCAGGCCGATGCTCTATCCACTGAGCCAAACTGGCTAGGGCAGGGCAGTTAGGTCTTTATCATATAATCTGTGGCTGGGCCAGCTTTTCTCTGCCTTCTTCTTTCTCAGTGAGCCTGTGAACAGCACCAGGACTGGGGACCACACGCCAGTGGTCCAGGCTGATCACTGAGACTAATGTTTTCCCTGGTAGGCTGGCAGCCCATCCTCTTCTCAGAACATTTTAATCAGACACATCGCTTGTAGGGCACATGACAATTAGGAATGAACTCCCAAAGGTGGTCTCAGGAACACTTCCCATCAGGGGTGTATTCTTAGCTCCCTCTGGCCCTTCCTGGGTGGACTCAGCCAGGGCGGGTTCCAGTGGCCCCGACTTTCCAAGGGCTCTGAGCATCTCAGGGGAAAAGGCAAATTTCCCACCGAGGCCTGGAAGCTGAAGGCTCACAACAAGTTGTGGTTGTGAAAGAAGACTGTGGAGCCAGATCTCTGGGCCTGAATGTGCCCATTTGTTTGGTGATATTAAGCGAGGCGTGTGTCCCCCTGGATCACTTGTTTCTGTACTGGTGTTTGTTTGTTTGTTTTTTAAATATATTTTATTGACTTTTCACAGAGAGGAAGGAGAGGGATAGAAAGTCAGAAACATTGATGAAAGAGAAACATCAGTCAGCTGCCTCCTGCACACCCCCTACTGGGGATGTGCCTGCAGCCAAGGTACCTGCCCTTGACAGGAATCAAACCTGGGATCTTTCAGGATGCTCTATCCACTGAGCCAAACTGGTTTCGGCTGGTATTTGTTTTTTATTTAAATCCTCAGCAAATGGGAGAATATGTTTGTTAATTTGGGAGAGGAGAGGAGAGGAGAGGAGAGGAGAGGAGAGGAGAGGAGAGGAGAGGAGAGGAGAGGAGAGGAGAGGAGAGAGAGAGAAACATGGCTGGCTGTGAGAGAGAAACATCAATCGGTTTCCTCCCATGTGTGCCCCCACCTGGGATCGAGGCATGTGCCCTAAGACTCGAACCTGCAGCCTTTTAGTGTACAGGACAGCACTCCAACACACCGAGCCACCTAGCCAGGGCTGTTTCCACACTTCTAAATTGAGGCAGGTGGACTTTCTAGCTTCAAGATTTGAAACTGCCAGAGACATCTATTTCTCATGAAGTTACGCGTTAATTTATTTAGTTTCACATAAAGGGGTTTCTCTCAGAGTGAAGGTTCTTCATGTTGGAAAAAAAAACAAGTTTCCCTCCAGTGTGTTGTGTGCTTTTATACTGCTCAATTGCCTTCACGTCAGGATGAAAAGACCCCAAATTTTACACAGGAAAGTTTGCATCAATCTTTTATTTCTACCCGAGATCTCAAGGTTATGATGTTCTCTTGTCTCCGAAGGAAAACGAGGCCAGATGAAGTGGAATATATGAATCAGGCGCAGCTCTGCCTTCGAGGAGCAGGAGGGGTGCTGAGCCCTTTCTTCCTTGTTCATAATTCATTATTATAGAGATGCATAAAGGGCCTTTTCATAAGCGCTTCACAAAGCACACTGGTGTAGAGATGTCTTATAATTTAGCTAAACCTACACAATTGCTGATAACGGGGAGAAGCTGGGTTGGGTTGGAGGATCAATACCGAGATTCACACAAGTGTGATCAGTAATAGGATCCGCAGAGATGCCGTGCCTGTCTCCTTGGCTCCCATCTGAGCACCAGAGGCAGGGGGTGTAGAGTAGCTCAGTCTCTCTGAACGCAAGATCCTTTGGAATTGCTGCCCCTTTTAGGGTTTTTTTAAAAATGGAAGGTCCTTGTCTCTGCCTCCATCCCCCTTGCTAACTTTCTAGGCAGGCTCCCCATCTCTCCTGTTAGTCTCTCTCAATGCTGTTCCCTCCAAGTTGCGCTTCCTCCAGAAATACCCCCCATTCAAGTAAGGCCTCCCAAACCCCTCAATTTAGGTTGGATGTGGCTCAGGAAACATAGTAGGCTCAGGAAACTTTCTAGATTTAAACATCCATCACTCCCCATGCTACTCTGAAATAATTTCCCCTAAATTCCAACAGTGCGGTGCAATGACTATATCCCACAATGGGAAAAAAAAATTAATATGGTCCAACTGGTTATAAATTTTGTAATCATTTCCTCCCTATTTACAGACATTCATGAAAAATTAAGAAATCTCATGAGCTATATGGATGGGTCTCTGTATAATTGCCTACAAAGGGAGAGAAAAAGGGATTAAGGATATAGAAGTGGAAGAATAATATATAATTCATAATATGCAGATAAAAGGTGGGGGGCACATAACGTGGCTCTGCCCTTGAAAAATGGTTAACATTTTTTAAAAAATATCAGCACACCTTATTATAATACAACATGGCTTATTCAAACACAATCAGTAAAGTACTATGGCCTTTAATCAAAAGATTATGAAATTCTCACAGAGTCCTTAGGATAGAGCATTTTATGAATATGGTTTGAATATCCGTTAAATACAGATTTCTTAATAGTTGAGCCATTAGGTAATTAAATAATATTTATATAATGACAATCGCATTCTCTAGAAGTGAAAATTAGATTTAATGAGACATTTATTGGCACACATGATTAATAATAAAAGTCTGCCTGCTGAAGGTAATTTACCCACATGCTACATGGCCAAGAAGAAAAGCTTCTTTGAATGCTTACCTCCTGGGCCACATTGCCTACTCTTACTTGATTTAAAGCAATTCCTTGTTAAAAACGTCAGCGGAGATGTAAGGGCAGTCATTGTTAGCAAGGGGACAAAGGACAAAGGCGCCTTTTTAAACACGTTGTGGTTACAGCAGATTTGTGCCAAGGTTTAAATTCTATTTTGCTAGTAAATTGGTACTTTTTCCTCGATAACTTATGTAAATGTCTCAGGAACCAAAATAAACACAGTCCTGATTTTTTTTTTTTGGAGGGGGGGTGTGCATGGCGGGGCACACTTGAAAAGTAAGTAATTTGGCAGTCAGGTGATCATTGTATCAGATATGGCAAAAGCAAGAATTTATGATGTACACTGAGCCCTTGTCAAGCACAAACACTATGGTAGACACTTTAAAGCACAGTCTCCAACCTCTAGCCAATTTGACTCAGTGGATAGTGTCAGCCTGCGGACTGAAAGGTCCCAGGTTCGATTCTGGTCAAGGGCACATGCCCAAGTTGCAGGCTCCATCCCCAATAGGGGGTGTGCAGGAAGTAAGCCGAACAATGATGCTGTCTTATCATTGATGTTTCTATCTCTCTCTTCTTCTCCTTTTCTCGCTAAAGTCAATAAAAAATATATTTTCGAAAAGCACAGTCTCCGAGGCAGAGAAAACATGGGCTCTTCGGGGCTTATAAGTAGAAGAACACCTTGCCTGACATGTGACTGCTATCATGACCCTCCCAGCAGGCGGTCAGGAAAGCCATATCGGGCAGGACGGGTCTTGCAGTATTCTAGGTCTTCATACACTGCCCTTGTTTTTATTCTCTATCACAAACAAAGGTGCCAGTTTGGGGTTGGTTATTTTTTTTTTACCTGTGCTTCACCCTCAGCACATCACTAAATGCCTTAGTTTCTTCCTCAGCACAATGGTGATTCTGAGATATCTCTTTGGATTCTCACACTTAAGAGGAACAAAAATAATGCTGGTGAGCAGGGACTCAGTTCTCATCTCTCCTTTCCCAGACTCCCGATAGCAAAATATACAACCTTTTCCCTCCGACCTGCCATGGTGCTTATGGCAGAGGACAAGCCAATTCATATTGGGGGAATGAATGGTATGCTTATTGAACTCTGGTTAAAATCTCTTCAATGCTTCCTATTATTCCATAGTCAGATGGGAAGGCGAGATGTCAGAATACTTGGAGACAATGCACACATTCGAAACAGTGCACTGAGAGCATCCAGTTGCCCGGAGTTTGGTCCCTTCCGGAGAAATGCAACATCACTGGGACACATCCCTGGCCACACCACCTTTTCTGAGATAGAGCTATTAGGAGCAGCAGCAGTATCCCTGAGTCAAACTGCTATTTTCTGTTGGAAAACAGACTCCTCAGTGAAAGCACAGTCTGGACTGACCCCGAAGTCTATTTAGATTCTCCAAGTTCAAGGTTAGAAGAGAAGACGTTAAGGATGACTCAAAAGCATACAGGAGAAAGACTGGACAGAGTTAGTCATTTAGTAAGGAAGATCTCTGAAGGTGGGACATGAGGTAGGGTGGTTAATAAATATTGTTGGTTTTCATTTCTCTAAAATTTTGACCATGGTTGTAGTTGAATAGCAGTGCTATGGATTTTTTGATTATTCCACTTCATTTTGAATTTCGAGGCTGTGGTATATGATGATTATGTGTGAGTTACATGCATTTTAGAAAGCAGTATTTTCTCTGCACTTGGCAAATACCTCCAAGAGGCTTGGGAAAGCATACTGTTGAATGTGGGCTCTCACACTGAATTTGGGGGGTTTCAATCCTACCTCCACCACTTAGTGGTATAAACTGGGGGTGGGAGGGATCCTTTATGACACTCAACCTTGGTTTACTCATCTTTAAAATGGAGATTATTACAATAGCTACCTAATATATTTGCTGAGCTTAGAGTCTCAACTCTATTGTTAATGAGGAGAAAATAATTTTAGCTCCTATGATTCTAATCTAGATATATTCTAGAACACTGATGTGGGGGAGGGCATTCTCATTCTCACTTGGTAGATCTTGACTTCATTTCTGCCAGAGTTCTTGGGGACACACACACACACACACACACACACACACACACACACACACACAGTTTTTCCGAACTTCTCCTGAGAACTGAGGTAACTTCTTTGCCCAGGAACAAGTCAATTCCTTAATTATTTCCAATTTGGGGGCTGTATATCTCCTAAAACAAACAAAGGTGATTCCTTACTATTCTCCAGCAAGTCCTACCAGCAACACACTTGTCCATCAATTTCCAGGACACTCGGTCCAACAGACCCAGCTTCTCACTGTCAGTGGAACAGAAGAGATGATCTCACCAAGAAAGATAAAGGCAGACTGCACTCCATTAGTCGGAAAGGGAACACCATCTTTGGTTATGTTTTCAGGGCCTCATCCTTTCAAAACATGCCCTGAAAATGGATGAGGGAGAATTCAAGGTCTTCACAACATCCTGCCTGGGAACACAGCGGGCCCTGTTTCTCAGGCTCCCCAGCATTTCTGTGGAACTTGGAGCTGAGTTATGGCCAATGGTATGTGAGCAGATGGGCCAGCCTCCCCCATCTGACCTCCGTGCAACCTGAGGGGCTCTGGCCCAGAGGCTGGCAGGGTGCAAGGCATGCAGGGAGGACTCTGAGACCCTGAAGAAATCTGTGTCTCAGGGTCTCAGGCCACAAGACCACCCATCAAATGCCCAATTTTACTTGTTTTATGAACAAAAAGTACACATGTAGTATAATCAACCACTGAGCTTGTTGGTTATAGCATTCAGCCTCCCTATAATACGAAAGACAGACATGGATCCCACTCAGTGATGACACTGAGTAGACCATTTAGCAAATCCCTCCCCACATTAAGCACACTTATCAATGACAACGGAGTTTGTTGACAATTGCAGGTGTGGATCACGAAGGATAGAAGTGGATGGAGTTCAAAACTCAGCAGCTGTGCTGGGGAGGCACCTGCTCCCTGAACAAGACTCCCAGCCCCTGGGGACAGAGGAAGACTTGACAGACAGGAACTTCCCCAGGCCAAGGCCCCTGCTGCCCTAATTGCTGCTTCTGGAAACGGAGCACTGCCAAGAGAGTATTTTTAGATCAGCCTCACTTTTAGAACAGCCACATCTGAGAACTCACACTTGATGTGCCTGCTGTTACCGATGCCTTTGCTATTCAATTGCTATTATTAATATTAATTGTCAGATAATTAGTCTGATTCTGAGCCGCAGAGTCACAGGGTATAAGAACTTTCCCAACTATTGCATTGTATTGACTCTCAGTTACCCCAGAGACACAGTGTCCGGATCCTTCTTCCTTTGGACTACGTACCCTGTGTGAGCAGTCTTCAGGATCACTTCCCTGGGAAGCCTCACTGACCACCCCCTAAGATCCTTTCCTAAGACCTCTTAACATTTGATGCCAATAAAGGGCACATTCCATGGAGAGTATATGATCAATATTTCCACTTGCTTCTCTCAGATTGTGAGCCCCTTCAGGGCAGGGAATAAGTTATAATAATTTTATTTCCAGCAATGAGGACACAGCCTAATGTATCCTTTTATTCATTTAGGAAAGATTCATAGTGCACTCGCTTTGTGCCAGGATGGAAAGCTAAACGCTGCCAGGGTCCCGGTGCTCATGGAGCTAATGGCCTAAAGAGGGAGAGAGACAGTTAGGGAAGATTGGCTCTAATAAATGTATGATTATCATTGGCTGAGCTGATCTGGACAAAAACGAGCTGGTTTCTGTGATGATGTCTTACTCTGTCTTTCCTCACACAGACCCTTAGACAAGGGTTTGGGTGCCAGTTGTTTAATTGGGAAGTGATTTCATGGAGTGCGGAAGGGATGCACTCCTGGGATGAATGGAGTTGAGGAAAGCCAATGAATGGAGCGGATTAATGCTGTGGGCATCTGAAGCTCAGCTCTCCTGGGAGCAAGACAGCAGTCTTAGGCAAAGATCAGATGCTTAGAAATACCAATGCATGGATGGATGAATGGATGGATGGATGGATGGATGGATAGATGGATGGATGGATGGATCTTGCATGCTAGGGTATAACTGAAAAATTAAAGGAGGCAATGGAGCAGAAAACTAGGACTGAACGAAGAGTGAATGGTCAATGGATGTATGATGAAATCCACTGGCCTCGGCTAGGGAATGCCTGGTATTGCCCACATGGTACTGCTGCACTGGGAGCTGCATGAGAATAGGAATGTGCTGGTCACACAGGGAGGGAGACGCAATCCTGCCCAGCCTGAGTTTTCTCATGAGCACAGGTGGATCTTTGAAGAAATCTCAAAGTTATTGAGAACTAATTCCCATCATTTTAATGATGCTGCATCCAGTATGCCCCTTGTGGTCTGTAAACAGAACTTGTAGTTCTAACTCAGCCCTCCCAGGAAGTCCCTTAGTCATCCCAGAAATGCTGCCATGGCACAGTCACGCCTGTACATGGGCCCATGTTGGCAGGTGGAGAAAGGAAAGCAGGGAACCACCCAGGGTTGTCTGGATAGGGCAGAAGAGTGAGATGTTCACTCAGATGTGAACATTTAAATATTTGTCTTACACCTTGGAACTGTCTATACACATTTAAAGAGCCATGCATTCGTTTTGATTAATGCATTAGTAAATTATCATCAAGCATCTACTAATAAAAGGTGCTGGCAATCCCAATGGTGAGTAGGAGACACTACCTTTGCTGGGAGGCTCCCCAGGGGAGGCTGAGGGTTTCAGGACACCTATACAATGGTGATACCGTACAGCAGGAAAGAGCAGAATCCCATAAGGTGACACATTGGGCATTTATTCTAACTAACTGCAAAGAAAAAAGAAAGCTTCCTTGAAAGAGGGTGGGTGGATAGGAAGTAGCATGTAAAAGAGGAAGAGAATACAGAAGTGTCTCACCAGTGGGAGGGGCTCATGCCAAGCCCACCCAGAGGAGAGGATTATGGCCCATTCAAGGATGAGGCAAAATGTGGGGAGGCAGGAGCACAGAGAGGCAGCAAGAACTTGGTAGGAGGTGAGGCCAGAGGGATGGACAGGGAGAGATACGCAGTTTCCTGTGTACGATGTTTCACATATTTCAAAAATTATCCAGGAGCAGTAGATTAAGTAGATTTTATAGATTAACAAACTGAGGTCCAGTGAACACTTGCACAAAAGTAACAGAAGGTGTCTCAGGAATTTCCTGCCTTCTGCATTCATTCATTCTGGCAGCACACATTTACCAAGTGCCCTTTGTGTGCTGAGTCCAGGACAGGCATTGGGGTAAGAAGAGGGTAGATGGCTAGGTATATGCTGGCATCCAGAGGCCACAGGCACAGGGCTCCCATGTCCCAGCCTGAGCTTTCAGGGGACCCTGAGGATCACAGAAACCATCTGCCTTCTTCCCCCGCCCTTCAGATTATATACGAGCCAGTATAGGACACTGAGTTAGAGAACCCGTTTAAATCTCATTTCTGTTCACACCATCAGGTGACTTTGTTGTCCTAACCCATTGAGCCTCACTAATATTTACAAAGTGGAGAGATCTGATAGTCCTTACTGATAATCTTTACCTGATATAATCTCTGTGTGTGTGAGGACAGGGAGCGTGGAAGAGCTTGGCAGGCCCAATAGCTGGTGCTTAATAAATGCTATTACTGTGAATGTTGAGAATGAATTTTTCCATGAGACCACAGAGAGAATATAAACAGGGCTATAGGTTCTAAGCTACACCCATGGTCTCATGGAGCGACGCAAGCAAGATTGTTCTCAAGGTCATACCTGTTTACCACTTACTTGAGCCTCTGGTTATGTTGAAAAGTCCCAGGTTTCAGGGGAAGTTCAGAGATTTTATTTCCTCTTTATAGCTTTATGACTTTCAGACTGTTCCCCCCCAAATGGTGCTTAATTTTAACTTCATTAACTTCCTGTTCTGTCACAACAGTGGAGCAAGGATTTCTCCATGAGCAATATTCAAAACAGCTTTTAATGAGCTATTTAATTAAAGGCTAATTGAGGTGACTTCATTAAAGATTTCTAAATTATGCTTATCAGGGTAGCTATCTTTTAAGATAAGTCTTAAATATTTGTTTTAGATTGCATTGTTTGATCATAAATGTATGTATAAAATTACTTTTTAAAATTACCAGTTGAAATGTGGGTGCACTTTTCTTCCTTTATACTTGAGTGGGACAGTTAGCAAATTAGTATAATACATGTTCAGTGTTGGACTGAGGCAGTAAGAGTTTGTTAGTGATGAGAGCTGAATTTGTCCATGACAAATTCCCAAGTCTGTTGAGATGAGGTATTTCTGGGGTGTCTTTGACCTGGTTTTCCCACTGCAGTGTAAATCATAACTACTAAGATGGGGGTGCTTTTACCCAGTCCTAGTGACTCTTGGGCTTCAGGATGAGTTTGTGAAGAATGGGATGGCATCTTCCCGATGCCCAATGCCACTCAGAAAATAAATATGTGAAATGTTATATGGCCTCCCCATGTGTCCCAGGGCATCCCAATATTCAGGGCGATATTTGCTGGGGATAATCATGCACCAAGAGTCTCTTCCATTCCTGGTATGGTCCCAGCGAGGATGCAGATGACCTGGGCTCTGTGGTTTAATGGGAAGCCTACTCAAGTCACCAGACATGCCCAGTCCACTGTGATATGTTTGTCCTTCAAGGCCAAAAATAGCCTCATGAGGAAGGGTGGCTGGTGTGTTAGCCTGTCTTGGGCAGTTGGGACCAGTCCCATGAAGAACGGGACTTTAAATCTTGACAGACAAGTAGGTGTTGGCCTGCCACAAAAGTGGGGAAGGTCAGTCTTGGCAAAGCAAGTCAGATAAAGTGGAAGAATATGAAGAGGTTGGGGATTCATAGGGAATTTAAAAAGTGCAGTGTGGAGATGGAGATGGGAGGTAGGGCTAGCTAGCTAGAGAAGCAGGAGATGGATATATCATGAAGAGCAGAATAAGAATTTAAAGTTTTACTTGAACTTCAAGGTGTTGTAGAGCCATTGAATACCTGTACTCTCACCACACACACACACACACACACACACACACACACACGCACACACACAGGGAATCATTTTAAGAAAGACAATGACCAAATTGGGCCTTCAAGAAGATAAATGTCCAGGCTGGTAAAGACATTGAAATAATCAACTAAAGGAAATGGAGTTAATAAGCAAGGAACCACAGGAATGGTTGCCACAGGAATGGAGGAGTAGAGCCATGTGAATATGGGGAGCCCAGCCTAATTTTCTTTCTTGACATCAAAACGAACAGTTAGAATAGATAGGCAGTGGGATGGAAGAGAGTGTTGTAAAGTGGTGAGCTCCTTATTCCAAGGAAGGTACAAGAAGAGGCTGGGGTACATATCATGACTTTTCTAAAGGACATTCCTGTGAGGATGGGGTGGGGAGTGGGGAGTGAACCTCAAGGCCATAAAGGCCCCATCCAGAGCTGCAATTGTACGGTTCCATGAATCCCTGATTGCACTAATTAATCAATCACTTGGACCTCTCTTGCAAGGAATGACTCCCTTGTCCTGTGTGTGCACATGTGAGGTGAATGAAGAAAACCCACATTATAAATACTGTGGAAAATGGTGCTTGGCTAATGTCACAAACCTAACCAAGTAAAACCACTTCCTTTAAAAAAGCTACTTTGCAATTACAAAGTCATGCTCAAAGACGGGAGTTTGTCTAAAAAGCAGAAATGCTGGTGAATTAGAAATACCAACAGTGTCCCCAGTAAGATTCAGCCAGGTGAGTGGAGACCCCTTTCTCGTATTCTTCTCACCAAAACAGCACAGTAACAGGTAAGAGGGGGAAATAGAGTGTTTATTCCCTTACATGCAGAGGAAGAGCGCCCCCCACACAAACACACCCACACTTTCTATAGGAAAGTTTCTCACCTACTGGGGACAGACATAGAAAGAAGAGAGGCCTCCTTCTGTTGACTTTAGAGCAAAGCCAGGGTTTTCACAATGAATTTGGAGCTGAACTCATTCATTCAGTGGATTTCATTGGCTTATGCATTCATTCATTCATTCTTTCACTCATTCAAAAAATGGCTTTCTATTTCCAGTTCTGTCTCGATGTTCTATCCTCCTCTCTAATCTCATTTCCATCAGCCTCTCTTGCCATCTATTTTGGCCATACTGTAATCTTTTCACCACACTTCTTTCAAAGTAGTGGATTTGAAAGAAATTAATTACCCTTCAATGGCTCTTTCACAATAAGATGAAAATATCCATTCCAATTAGATTGTTCACCAAGCTTTATGGTTGGAATTGTGTTCCCCAAATTAATATGCTGAAGTCTTCACCCCCATAACCCAGAATGGGAGTGTATTTGGAGATGGGCCTTTAAGGAGTTGATGAAGCTAAAATGAGGTCATTTATTTCAGTGGGCCCCACTCCAATATAGCTGGTATCCTTATAAGAAGAGGAAATGTAGACTCAGATGAACACAGAGGGAAGACCATTGAGGACACGGGGAGAAGATGGCCACCCACAAGCCAAGGAGAGAGACGTCAGAAGAAACCAACTCTGCTGATACCTTGATCTTAGACTTCCGGCCTCCGAAGCTTTGAGACAATACATTTCTGTCGTTTAAGCCACTTGGTCTGTGGCACTTGGTTACAGCAGCCCTAGCCAACTAATGCATCAAGTTTGCCAAGCATGCCATGTTCTGGCCCAGCAGCACCTTCTTGGGGCCTGAGTGCTCCCCTTTTACTGTGTGCATGCATGGGTCCCTCTCACTCCTCCAGGATCAACTGGAAGGTCCGCTTTCAGAAATGCTTTTCCTGACCCCAAACTGAATGTGGTGCCCCCTCTCCATAATAGCTCTCAGGGCGAGTGTGGGGTGCCTTTTTTGGAGCTTCCACAACTATCTGCTCATTCAAGTCTTCTCCGCGTACTATAAGCCCTGTGAGTCCAAAAGCCATGCCTATTTGCTTGTTATCAGAGCCCAAGGACTTGCATGGTGCCTGGCTCAGAATAGGCCCGCTGTTGACTTGCTGAATGGATGGATGGATGGATGGATGAATGAATGAATGAATGAAGTACTGATTGAGTAGCTTTCATACGCCAGTCCCTTAATCTGGCAAGGGGAAGAGGGAGATGAATAAGCCAGATTGACATCAAACAGGTAAATATAATATAATACCATGATGTTAACTTGGGAGAGGTGCCCTGGAATTCACAAACCCTAACATCATTGTCTATCATCACCATTCATTTGTAAAGAGAACACCCTTCATTGAATAATTTCAGACGAGCTGCAATTGAATGAAATATTCTGGCTCTTATATGCTGCCTTTTCAGGGAGAAAAAATTCAAGTTAAGATTGGTGGGATAATACTGGGCGCTCCACACTCTCCTAGTAGCCAATTTGCAGATTCAAATTCTCAGAAGTGTCACAAATGGAGGTGGCCAAAGGCGGAGGATCTATCATGCTCTCGCATAGCAGGACTCGGTTCAGAGAAGGCCAAGGAGAATTTGCTACCTCCAGAGGCAGATGGATTAGAAAGACCTGCCAGGCGATTTGCATTTGCATTTTTGCTGGGACAGGATTGGGGGAAGGGGGTGGTTCTAAATGAGAACGGCCCGATCATTTTCTCGGAAAACTTGTTCCAATTTGTCTCCCTGATCCTGGAGGTGACTACCTTGCATAACACAGCAGCAAGGCAGACAGCACTTTGAGTTACATGGGTTTTGCCTGTCCCCTTGATAAAATGGCAAAATTCACCTAGGACAGGGGTCAGCAAACTGCAGCTCGAGAGCCACATGAGGCTCTTTGGCCCCTTGAATGTGGCTCTTCCACAAAATGCGATGAGCGGGCGCATGCAGTGCCATTGAAACTTCGTGACCCATGCGCAGAAGTCTGTTTTCGGCTCAAAAGAAATTTCAATCATGGTACTGTTAATATTTGGCTCTGTTGACTAATGAGTTTGCCGACCGCTGACTTAGGAGATCCGGAAGTTCATGATGGTGTCCTTTTCTCTCCCCTTAAATCAAAGCCATTTTTATCTCCTTCAATCGAACCTGGCTCCAGAAATGGCATCCTTGCTCTCCGCTGCTTTCAATTATTCCTATTTCCTCACTGAGAATCACCCAGGCAGCGCGATCCTTGTGTGTTTTAGCTCAGAATCTGCCAACTGCTCACCAGAACTGGACTTGAATTACCATCATTTACCACGAAACGGAAACCAGCCACCCCAGGGAGAGCCAGGGCGCCACGGAGAGGCAATGGCGCTGGGAAGACATATGGACACAGACTCTCGCACACGTGGGCCTTAATTGAAAAATAAAACAATTAGCTTTTAATACTTTGGAAATAACAGAGGGAAGCACATTTATAGGATGACTGCGAAGAAACGGTAGTAGCTGTTTCTTTTTTAATAACATTGAGTTGTGTTCATGGTTGGGCTTATTAAAACACGAAAGCGCAGCATAGCGGGACATTGGGATGCCATTCGACGGATACTGTGTGCACGGTCCTTGCTCTTTATTCGCTTTTTAAAAACAAAACAATAACTGCCCTGGCTGGTTTGGCTCAGTGGATAGAGCATCAGCCTGTGGACTCCATTCCAATGGGTCCTGGACTCCATTCCAATCAAGGGCATATGTTCGGGTTGCAGGCTTGATCCCCAGTGGGGGGTATGCAGAAGGCAGCCGATCAATGCTTCTCTTTTATCATTGATGTTTCTATCTCTCGCCCTCTCCCTTCCCTCCTGAAATCAATAAAAATATGTATATAACAAACAAACAAAAACCATTCCTGGAGAAAAGTCTTCCTGAAAGTGGGCCTGTGTGGGTTTTGCTCTGTCCCCAGGGCTCTAGACACCGTGTGCTAATTGATCTGTGTGTGAAGTGGATACTGACATGGACACAGAGCATCTCCGGAGGAGATGCCCCCGAGGTGCTCCAAACTGTGCTTCCAGCCGGCCAGCCAGCCAGCCGGCCTCCTTCCACAGTGGCTCTTTAATCTCAGTTCTCCGTCATACCCAGGAACAGTAGCATGAGGAATGGGGACCATTATAACTCTGTGAACAGAAAGGGCTATGCTCTGTCTGGCATTTGTCTACTCAAAATGCACCCAGGTCCTCAGTGTGGCTCATAAAGCCCTCTGAGAAATGGCCCTGGTACCCATCTATCTTCGTTCCTAGCCACCCCCACTGGCAACCCCTAGCCATACCTTATCTGTTTGTGTTGGTTGTGCAACTCCATGCCTTTGCACAAACAGTTCCCCCTACACGCCATCATATGTTTCCCCGTCTAGCATGCTCTTGATCATCCTTAAGGTTCTACTTAGAAAACCCTTCCTTTGTAAAGCCCCTAACTTAGATAATGCTTCCCTCTTCCAGTCCCTGCAGTCCTCTATTAGTGTTTCTCTGGCTGTGTGTGTGTGTGTGTGTGTGTGTGTGTGTGTGTGTGTGTGGTTTGGAGGGGGAGATTATATTTCACTACACTATCCTAAGAGCCAAGCAAGTCTCCGCTCAGACATGTAGTAGGTGTCCAACAATATGTGCTAAATGAAACACAGCCCAATAAGACAGATAGATTCTCTCTGTCGGCAGGAGGAGGTGCTGGGGCAAGGACAAGGAATATTGTGAGTAGTTTTATCATAATTCTCACCCAATATGTAAAGTTCCAGAGAGGTTAGGACCAAAGGCCCACATGAAAAAGTCCACTTTATTACCATTGACTTTGAAGAAAATTAGTTGAAGCATAGTTGTCAAAATAAGTGAATGCCACGTCTTACTTGGCAGAAACCAATAATTTTATCTTTCCAATGGTTGTCCATATGGATATATGTTTTTACCTAACTATAGCCACAAGCCACTTACAATCAGTTGTTTTAATGTTCTCAGATTTTAAAGCATTTACTGATTTTCCCCTTCACCTAGTCCTTCCAAGTGTTTAAGGTAGATTCTTGTATTCCCTTTTTCATAGTCTGAGTGATGTCCCATCTCTGCATATCATATTCTTCACACTTGCCTTCCAAGAATGAGTCCATAAGTACAAATGTAGGTTTTGACATCCAACTATCTGTGTTAAAATCCTAGCTTAGCACTCTCCGAATCTGTGACATTAGTGAAGTTACTTAATCTCTCAAAACCTCAGTTTCCTCTTCTGTAAAATTGGTCTAGAATTTACTAAATATTATTGTTATTAAAATTTTTAAATATAATTTAGAAATAGTCTAAGCATAATGCCAGAACATACTAATAGATCAGTGCTAATAATCTTATTGTTACTGTTGTCATAGGCAAAAGAAAATGGTAATTTATGTAAATGGTAATTTATAAGGGAAGGCATGGCAGGAATAGATTAATCAAAGAACCTATATGCATATGTGCATAGCCCATGGACAAACAATATCAGAGAAGGCCTGAGGAGGAGGTGAGAATGGGGTGGAGGGGTAAGTGGAAGGGAATGGGGACATTTGTAATACTTTCAACAATACAGATTAAAAAATAAAATCTCATTGCTATCATCTATAAAATAGGGCTCAACTCTGCATAATATGTTTTTTTTATCCATCATTTTTGTTTACAGAAGGATAAAAAAAGTTGGCATAGTGAAAGTTCCTGTGTTTCTGAAAGTAATTGAACAAACGTCCTATCTTTCAATTAGAGGTCAATATATGTGTGTAATCAGAGAGGAATTTACACTCATTTTTAACCACTGCCTGATGTTGTCTAAATATGTGTCAGATGATGAGGGCAATGGAGTAGCCGTGACCTTAAGTCAGTAGAACAGAAATGGCTCGAAACAGTTTGATCTACAATGGTGTGCTTGCCATGGCCTTTGGTGTTCTCGTGGGCATGTCTGGATGGTAGACCAGATATCTACAGAGCCAATTATAGCTCCACCAGTTCCTCCTTTTCTCCTACATCTGCCACTGGCACAGGTATGGATTTCCAATGAAGAGTCCTTTTCTTTAGATAGTTTTCCTATTTTCTATACCCCAGTGAATTTACATATTACAGGGGACCTCTATTATACAAATATTAGATGTTCTGCAATGTTGCTATATTGAAGAAATGTGTGGCTATCTATGGAAGAGTGAGCTACTTTGGAAAACAATGAGTTTGTCTCCCCTGGCACAACCCACCAGGCATTATGGTGCCTTTGAGTTCTCATACAGATGCCTAAAGATCCCATTGGGGATTGCACTTGATAACCCCAGAGGACCCTCTCCTAACCTCAGAGTTCATGAAAATGCTCATTTCTTACTCTGGAAAGATGTTCCACATGAGAAATTGCCACAATTAACTTTTAATTGTTCTTAGTCATCTCTAGCTTTTAAGCAAAAGGGGAGGCAGGTCCTCACTGCTTCTTTCCAAAGTGAGGGTGGAGACCTGGGGACACTGACACTGCTGGTTTGATTCTCTTGCAAAAATACAGGGTACGCAATGTCCTTAGATCGATCCATACATTGGCCCCTCAGCCTGCCACTCTCTGGGATTTATGCATCAGCCATCTGCCGTGCAGACAACAGTGGGCCATTATGGGTGCTAAAGTTCAGCCCCTCTCCAAGCCAAAGTAAAGAAAGGCAACTGTGTTTATTTTAAATACGTAATCAATCATAACCCCGTGAATAGCCACTTTTATATTAATGCCTTCATATATCATCTAAAGCCCTCTTGATTCTACATAATCCTCTGTTGTCTGCTTGCTTGTCTTACACCTTACAGTTTCATTCAGGGGGTAATGTAGCTGTTCCATACAAGTCCTTCCTCTATATTCACTCTTTAGGTCCAGTGTTTGCAAGAGAAAGCTCTTCTGTAAATAATGCACAGGCAAATGATTTTTAAACACTCCACTGTGGGGATTTGCGGAACAGGGGGAAAAAATCAAATGAATTTTGGGGAGTGAGTCTCCGGGGTTTGAGTGTTGACTTTGCCATTCAGGATCTGTGTGACAATCACTACCTTTCTGAGTCAGTTTCCTCAGCTGTAAAACAGGAACCTCATAGTTGTGAGGGCCACGTCGTTGAACGCACAGTGGTCCATGAGACCTATGTGCCTGGGAAATTCTGATTATACTATTTCTCAATCTCTTTGAGTCAAATCAATATCAACCTCTTACTTTAAGAGGCTCAGTGGCTGACATTCAGAGGTAAGTGAACAACAGGGAGAAGAAGCTAAAACTTACATCTACAACTTCAAGCAGTTAAAGCAAAGTGAGTGATTAACTTTGAGAGAAGGCTTAGGAGTAAAAAGAACGGTCTTAGAATATACGAAATGGCGGTGGCTTGCCTTTTCTGCTTCTGAGGGAAACCTGAGAATGGG
Source organism: Antrozous pallidus (assembly GCA_027563665.1). Lineage (NCBI taxonomy): Eukaryota > Metazoa > Chordata > Mammalia > Chiroptera > Vespertilionidae > Antrozous > Antrozous pallidus. The sequence continues at coordinate 47,754,053 of CM050525.1, forward strand.
AGAACCATTATTCCAGGCATATTTTAAGATCTAATGGCTCAAACTGTCTACTGACAGAAAGGTCTGCCTTGTAGGTAGGGGAGGCGGGTTCTAGGCTTTTCCCCCCTGAAGGTATGGAAACACAAGCCTTGCACTGGAGAAACCCCAGCATGGATTAGGGAGACAGCTTCAGGGTATCAAGGGGTATGTCTCACTCTCAAAATCTAAGTCTTTCCTATGATAGACGATAATTCCTTGGCCAACATGTTGACTGTAATGAAAACCTCTCATTGTCATCCACTTTATCTAAGACTCTTGTAGAAAGAGGAAAAGGCTTTGCCACTTTCTGAATCTATACTATGCACCCAGCCATTGGCTGTTCATGTTATTGCAACCTCCTAACACCTAGTATACAGATCAGGTAAATCGTTGTCAATCGGCAACTGTCTGTCAAAAGAATGAAGAAATGAATAAATGGCCCTCTAAAATGCATTATTGTGCACATTTTACAAATGAGACAAGACAGTTTATAAACAAGAAGTAGCCATTCCGAGTGCTCTTAAAGGACATGCCTATATTAGTACATCTGCGAGGAGGAGTTATTGTCAGTGAGATTCAGAAATCAAATTTCTATTTAGTGGACAGTTCTGAATTGCAAAATCAGCAGTTTATCCAAAATTAGAATGTCAGCCATCAGCAGACAGGACCACTGCACTAATGAAAATGGATGGCTTTGCATTATTGGGCCAATTTGCACAATACAATTGGAACTGAGTGAGGTGTAACAGCTGTGAGATTTATATAATACTCTATGATAATGTTAATGTTACTAGTACCATAAATCTTCAAAATTTTCTGTTTACAAATAGACCTTGGTAAAAGGAAGTTTCCAGCAGGTATAATGTTAATATTATTTAAAATAAGTGTGTATATATATATATTTTTTTCCAGAAACAAAGGGAGATAGGGAGGGAAGAAGGGAGGGGGAGAGAGAGAAAGACATCAACACCTTAATCCTTCATGTCCCACACAGGAGATTGAGCCTGCAACCCAGGCATGTGCCCTGACCTGGAATCAAACCATGACCTTCTGGCTCATAGATTGACGCTCAACCACTGACTGAGCCACCTCGGCTGGGCACTATTCTTGGATAAGTAATTTTTTAAAGGCACATAGAACAGATGCTGAACCAAATAAAATCTACAAGTTCATTTTCTATTCCCATAACTAGGAAAAAGTTTATTGGACTCCTGCAGTTCTTCTGCATCTTGCAGAAGAACAGGGTCTACGAGATGGACCCTTTCGGCCATTGCCTTTAGAAAGGAGTCTACTCCACTGACGATTTCAGAAATTATAATTGGACAGACTTCATGTTAGCACTCTCTGGACCTTAACCAGACTAGAAACAGATGCAAAGTCTTCTCTCTGCTGCAAGTTTGGCAAACACAGGAGTGCACGTGGGCCCAGACCTCAAGGGGCTGCAGAAGCCTGCTGGCTCACCCAGAAGCCATTTCCTTTCTTCGGGGGCAGTTACTTTTGCATATGCCATAGGGTTAAAAAACATAAAGAAAGTAGAAGGCAGCTGATGATGAAAAATGGACTTTCATTGTTTTCCTGTTGAAAGAGTATACAGCAATTTGGTCACTCGATTAGAAACTTGACAGCGAATTGGAGAAAGGGGGTATTTTTTGGTCATCTATCAATTTACTGAGTCGTGCAAATGTGCAGTTCTAATTGGTATGTTGAGTGCCTTTCAAAGGTCAGTGGTAAAGTCAAGAATAAAACCCCAGTGACTCCCTGTGTCTTATTGAATTCCACCACCAGGCTAAATAATTCACCACAACAAGAAAAAGTTTCTCTTTTTCTTGGACATCCCAAAAAGGCATTTTGGACATTCAACTGCCGTCTTCAGTCTTGACCAAGGAATTCTTAGCAGGAAATTAAAAAGGATTAAGGTGTTGTTGTTGTTTTCCGTGTGTTTTAGAGAGTTCAGTGCTTATATTGGTTTTCTCATTTCTTTTTTCAACAAATATTCATGAGGTCAGTTAATAAGTCCCATGCTCTTGAATTAAACACTGGGAATATTAGAAATAAACAAGAAAATTGCATTTCCGTTTTTGAAAGAGCTTAAGTCTATTTGAGAATGGAGATCATACAAACAAGCCAGCCTGGCTATATAAAGTAATCATAAATTATAATTATGACTTGTTCTATGCAGTTTACCAATTGACTACTCCCAATTAATTGTCATTTCCTGATATTGAAAATAGTGCAGTATGGTGGACTTATCTCAGTACTATGTGAACACACTGAGAGCTTTTGATATAATCTTACAAATAATGGTCTAGAGAAGAGAGATGACAGTGTGTGGAAGTGCTGATGAAGAGGTGGCTCATTCTGGCTGAGGCAAAAAAGGTGGAGTTGACATTGAGTTGGATCCTAAAATACTGGTCTGGCACAACTAGTAGAAAGTGAGTGCAAGAAGGCAATTCCAGGAAGGCGGAGTGCTGTGGGCAGAGGCATGGTGTTAGGAAAAGAGTATGAAGTGTTAGAAAATGAAGAGATTTGGAATGACAGTATCAAGAGAAAGGGGGTCAATGGGAAGAAAAGGAGGACAGCTGCAATACTTCCAACAATAAAGATAAAAATTTTAAAAAATGGTGTGGAAGAATGGCGATGGATAAGAGTTGGAATTAGTGAGTTAGAGTTATCTAAATAAATTGGAACTTTATAGTCTGGACCTTATAGAGAGGCCCCAACGTTCCAGGAAGAGAGGAGATCGAGGGACTCCAGCTTCCAGATTCAGAGCTGGAGTGGACTATGAGGGAGACTAAAAGCTGTTATCAATAATCTTCAAGATGGGGGCCTGGGCAGCTCTATTGCTTCAGTCCTCATCATGGCCTCCCTGAACTTCAAGGAAAGATCATAAGAGAGTCTTTCATTGCACTGGCTTTGGCCTCTGGACTTGCGCACACTCTGGAATGTGGGCTGTACTCCTCTCTTCCATCTGTGTCTGGTTTGTCACACATCCTTCCCATTTAAGCGGGCTACTACTTTCTCCCAAAGGTATTATTTGATGCAATGAATCCGAGTTAGGACTCCTGCACTGGGCTCCCCCAGATTTTTGACTCTTCTTCAATGTCACGCCGCATGTCACTGCTCCATGCTTTCTCTGCCGTCTATCTCCCCTGCCCCCCACCCCCAATCAATGACACTATAAAAGGGCTGTGAGCTCTTGAGGACCTGGATCTTGTGAATAAATAAATGTAGCATTCCAGTTACTTTATGTTCTAAGAGTCATGGGGCATGCTTTAAAACGACTTAATTTTTAAAAATATACCTCTGTATTTATGAAGGGAAAATACACAGACTGTCTTGTTAAGAGGGACAATGAAAACATATGTAAGACTGATGCGTTGAGCTATATGGCAGTGTGGCTGCCTTTAAAACAAATGTCACCTGCTTTCTGATCCCCAAATAGTAACGGCTGTAGGACTGTGTGCCACCCAGACCCTTTCCATCCTTGCAGCCTCCTGCATTCCTGCCATTTTGTTGGGATTTATAAGGTTCCCTGTCAAAGGAAGGGGTTCAGGAAGAGATTTGACAGAGGAGTAAAATCAGGGTTGAATAGAAGCCTCATAACGGAGCTTCTGCTGAAATACAAGATGGGAAGAGAATGGGGCATGAGTGTTGCAGGGATGTGGTTGGCACTCTGGACCTGGCTGCCTAAAAAGTCATCGTGAAGAATGGCCTCAGCTTGACTGTAGCTCTTGTCAATAGAGAACCTCTGGACACTTTGGGGACAAAAGTGAATTTTTTAAGTTAAATAATCTATCCAAACTTCAGACAATCCAGAGGGGAGGACACAGAAGGTCCAAACCTGAAGGGGCCAAAGGCATAAACTGAAGCAGGGGTATGGAGCTAGGACTACAGAGCAGGTGCCACCTGGACTTATTTCATGGAAAACCTACAGAAAACCCATTATTTCTGGCTCCATCTTCCCTTGGTAATGTGTGTTAGCCAAAATTAAACAGATCCAATTATTTTGTTTTCCTGTCTTGCCTTACATCACTGCTATCTCTCACGCGTGCGAGCGCGCGCGCACGCGCACACACACACACACACACACACACCCCTTCTCTTCTGGGTCACAGTGCGGTCAAGGTTGATCACCATTAAGGCTGGTTCTGATGGAACAGGAAGCTCTCCCAAGTCACATTTCACTGCAGTCATTAGCCAGGTCCCCAGAAAAAGCAATCAGTCCCCACAGAGCAATCAGAGAAAGGCTGCAGGGGGCCTGCAGCAGCCAGAGGACACAAGTCCTGGCCAGCCTGGTTTGACTCAGGGATTACTGCTCTGTTGTATACACTGCCCACACTAACTGTAAGTAGATGGAGTTGCTGGACATCCCATGACTTCCAAACCAGCAGAACAAGGCCCTGGGAACACTCTGAAAAGCACCCTTGTGTTCTTCAAGAAACCTCAGCACCTAAAAAGCCTGGATCTGATCAGAAAATGTCATCTGCTCTCCTTCTCTTTACTTAGAATTCAATCCTATGATATTTTGCAGAAAACATGTGATTCTATATGAAGAACTGCTAAGTCATAGCTCAGTATTTGTCCATTCCTCAAGTATGCCTCTGTGTGGTCCTGGGATCAACCTATTATCTTTTTGCTCTGAGGCCACCAAAGAAGGGACCTAGAGAGGAGAAGGTAAATCCTCCCACTGGATTTTGGAACTTTTTACTTTTAGGAAAACAAAGTTGGTTTTCTGAAAATAGCTTAATAACTCCAACGCACACATCCTACCATTTTGCCAAGCAGAGTTGTCCTGCTCGCTCTAGTCTCTTGCCCTAAGGTAGGGGTGGGGAATGTCCGGCCCCTGGTCCCTATGAGGCCCACAAAATCATTTGCTTTGACCTTGTCAAGGCATAAGAGGTGAGTTAAATAACTGTTTGACCAAATATAGCAGTATGATTTTTAAGTTGGTAATTTTGTCTGTAATAAATATCCAAATGACCCATGGCAGGAAAAAGGTTTCCCACCCCCGACTTTAAGGACATCAAATCCTTCCTCTAGTCCAGTGGTCGGCAAACTGCTGCTTGTGAGCCGCGGTTTGCCACTCTGTTGACTAATAAGTTTGCTAACCATTGTCATATACTACCCTTTACCTCTTTGTACACAATATGCCACAATTGCCTAATCCTCACAGCTTCCAACTACATGGTAACAGTCTAGTCTAGTGGTCGGCAAACTCATTAGTCAACAGAGTGGCAAACAGTGGATCGCGAGCCACAGTTTGCCACTACTGCTCTAGTCTAAACGACCTCTCCTTTCTTTCCTCTGATGAGTTTGCAAAAGGAGCTGCACGCATATAAGCATAACCAATGGACACAAATACCAGGGAGGAGAGGGCATGAATGGGAGTGGAGTGAGGGGAATATGTGGGGAATAAAGACACATATGTAATTCCTTCATCAATAAAGAAAAAAAGAATTAATTAAAAATAAAAAAAGAAGCTGCTGACCAAGGACCAGTCTGGAGTCAGAGCTGATGACAGAGGTGGGAGGTGGGGTTGTAAAATTCAACAATAAAAGAGTATATTAAAAAAAGAAAAGAAATGGAAGACTGGGGGGCAGAGAGCAAGCAAAGCCAAAATCACATGTAATTCCTTCATCAATAAAGAAAAAAAGAATTAATTAAAAATAAAAAAAACAAGCTACTGACCAAGGACCAGTCTGGAGTCAGAGCTGATGACACAGAGGTGGGAGGTGGGGTTGTAAAAATAAACAATAAAAAATATATTAAAAAAAGAAAAGAAATGGAAGACTGGGGGGCAGAAAGCAAGCAAAGCCAAAATCACATGGTAAAGCCAAGGCAAGTTCCAGAAGAGAACCATATTTAAAGAGTGTCCAATTTGGCACCAAGCGAAAAGAGAGGCAGTAGATGAGGGGTGAAGAGTGGCAGCCTTGGACATCAGCCACGCATTGAGGACGTGCTTGAAGCGGGTCCTGGGCTGGATGAGAGATGGGAAGAGTGGACAGAAAAGACCACTCACCCGCTCAGTGGCAGAGCGTTCCAACAGTGGTGTGTGGAGAGGCAGAATAACGGTGGGGTTAAGGAGGTTCAAACCTTGGTTTTGCCACTCACTGGCTACACATCATTATGTAAATCACTTAATCACTCTGAATCCATCTCCTCAGCGGTGAAGTGGGGGGCGAGGGGAATGCGGAGAAGCATGGACGCGCGAGCTGTGTGCCCAGGGCAGGCAGGTGCTATGCTCCCAGTCCTGCATTGCTCACAGACGTTGTCTTTTGGCTGTCAAGGTGTGACGTTCAAGATTGCACACACTTAGGCCTGGAACAAACACTATGGTTGAGCTGTTGGTCTGACCTGGACCATTCTTTGGCAGTACATTGGTATATGGTGCCATCAGTTAAGATCTTCCTATTCCCACCTTGCCATAATAAGAGGAAAATCAATTCCAAGTCACCAAGGTAGATTGGGATGCCAAGGCATCCAGAAACCCCTTCTCTGCTTCCATCTCAAAACTGGTAAAATCGCCTGTCCAGTGTGGCTTAGTGGGTGAGCGTCCACTCACAAACTAGGAGATTCAATTTCCAGTCAGGGCACATGCCCAGGTGTGGGCTCGATCCCCAGTCAGGGGCATGCAGGAGGCAGCCAATCAATGATTCTCTCTCACTCATGTTTTTATCTCTCTCTTCCTCTTCTTTCCTCTCTGAAATCAATAAAAACCTATTATTTTTTTAAAGAAACATAAAATTGATTGGACAAGCATATAGCTGAATCATCTTTAGTAGCTGCTGTTAGTTTGCTAGTAGAAGCCAGGTATCTCTTCTTCCTTATGGTAAAGGGGTTCCCACCCTTCGGAATCCAAGGAGAGATGGCATCTACAGGGGATGTGGGCTAGGACCATATAAAGCAAAGCTTCTGGTCTAGAAATAGCAGGTCAGGAGAATGAACTCCCCTTGAGGAATTTCTTAAGAAAACATGAAGATACCCATCTTTACTGGGCTGCTTGTTTTTCCAGTGTCAACTATTCCATCCCCCTTGATGAAATGTTAAGGGATTTATAAACATTGAGATGCTTCTGGGGTTATAGTTGTTTATTGACCTAAGGTTATTTATTTTAGTCTCTCTCTCTCTCTCTCTCCCTCTCTCTCTCAGAGGAAGAAGAAGAAGAAGAAGAAGAAGAAGAAGAAGAAGAAGAAGAAGAAGAAGAAGAAGAAGAAGAAGAAGAAGGAGGAGGAGGAGGAGGAGGAGGAGGAGGAGGAGGAGGAGGAGGAGGAGGAGGAGGAGGAGGAGGAGGAGGAGGAGGAGGAGGAGGAGGAGGAGGAGGAGGAGGAGGAGGAGGAGGAGGAGAAGAAGAAGAAGAAGAAGAAGAAGAAGAAGAAGAAGAAGAAGAAGAAGGAGAAGAAGAAGAAGAAGGAGAAGAAGAAGAAGAAGAAGAAGAAGAAGAAGAAGAAGAAGAAGAAGAAGAAGAAGAAGAAGAAGAAGAAGAAGAAGAAGAAGGAGAAGAAGAAGAAGAAGAAGAAGGAGAAGAAGAAGAAGAAGGAGAAGAAGAAGGAGGAGGAGGAGGAGGAGGAGGAGGAGGAGGAGGGGGAGGAGGAGGAGGAGGAGGAGGAGGGGGAGGAGGAGGAGGAGGGGAAGAAAAAGGAGAAGGAGAAGGAGAAGGAGAAGGAGAAGGAGAAGGAGGAGAAGGAATAGGAGAAGGAGAAGGAGGAGAAGGAATAGGAGAAGGAGAAGGAGGAGGAGGAGGAGGAGGAGGAGGAGGAGGAGGAGGAGAAGAAGAAGAAGAAGAAGAAGAAGAAGAAGAAGAAGAAGAAGAAGAAGAAGAAGAAGAAGAAGAAGAAGAAGAAGAAGAAAAAGGAGAAGAATGTGTGACAAACTAAGAGTAGCCAGCATATTAGCATTAGGGTAGGATGCTGCGAGGCCCAGTGGCTGGCTGCTGGCACTGTTCTTTCTCCACAGCTTCCTGTCCCTTGGCATTTTGTCACCTTAACGACCTGACAACAGCAAGAAGGAAAGTGACACCTGCTCCAGATCCAGGCAGACCTGTTCTGACCTGGGGGGTGCCAGTCAGAGTGTGGGAGTCAGCATTATAATGTGTCCAGTCTGCCTTGAAGTTGAACTTACAACTGTGTTATTTTATGTACGTCATGGGCTTTCATCTGCAGGTGGTCTTTATCATAAATGATTGTCTTGAAGTTGCAAGTTGAAAGAATTAATGGTTCAAGACCATGCCCTAGACATTTAAAAAAATTCTTTCAATTAAATTAGCTGCTACTGATATATATATTGATTTCAGAGAGGAAGGAAAAGGGAGAGAGAAACATCAATGAGAGAGAATCACTGATCAGCTGCCTCCTGCATGCACCACACTGGGGATGGAGCCTGCAATGCAGGCATGTACCCTGACCAGGAATTGAACCATGACCTCCTGGTTCATAAGTCGATGCTCAACCACTGAGCTATGCTGGTGGAGCCTAGCTGCTATTGTTTAGACAACACACTATGTGTTCAGTAGACACTAAAATATGTGCTACTGAAATGTCACAGAAACCCTACAGAGGCAGATTGGTATTATGGCTACTTTCTTATGAAAACAAGGAGGCTCAGACACTGTTCTCATCAAATCTACATTGAGTGGCCAGATTATTATGATCTCTGAACACATAATAATCTGGCCACTCAGTATATATTCTATATAATAAAAGGCTAATATGCAAATTGTCCCCTTGACCAGGAATTTGACCAGCAGGCAGGCCAGCCAACCACCCATGACCCCTTTCCCTGGCTAGGCTGGCTGGACCCCACCCATGCACGAATTCATGCACTGGACCCCCCCCCCCACACACACACACACTGAGTAGCTAGATTATTAGCCATTCAGAGATCATAATAATCTGGCCACTCAGTATATAGCGAACGGATTTAAACCAGGCCAACCCAGAAAGGCTGTTGATCCAACACAGGTGCATCTTGTCTTTATGCTTTAAATTTCTGCATGCAAATTATACTCGGAGCCTGCCTCAGGGTTTCATCATCCAAGACTGGACCTTGGCTTCCAGTCTGCTCTAAGTCAACACTGTGATCATTGTTGACCGCATTAGAAGCTGAGAGCCCAGCAAGCTGGGTCCCTATCTCAGTAAATGACAGGACCAACCTTTAAACTTGCCATTAATAAACTGAACAGTTCACATTTCTCTGTGGTATAGAGGCTGAGGGTTTGTAATTCCAATAAACAGCTTAGGATGGGATGTGATGTGTGTGTGTGTGTGTGTGTGTGTGTGTGTGTTTCGCTGCCACACAATTAAAAGCTAAAGTGATAAGGCTAAGCCTTCATTAAAAGCCATCCATTTTTATTTATTTAGTGTTTCAGGACCTGGAGAAAGTACCAATCAGAAAGAGGTCTCTAGGGCACAACTTTTTATACACTATCTGGTGACACCAGTCTAACTGTTTGACTGCAGACAGCTGCCTGTTAGGCTGAAAAAAAATCAAAGAGCGTGGTCATTTGAAAAAATCAGACATGATTATTTCACCCTCACTGCAAAAGTCCCCGAGAGATCCACCAGGCTTTCTTTGATTAATCTTCCTAGAGGTGGTTGCACACTGCTCAACTTGGCATGGCATTTATCAAAGTTTGCCATAGCAGACAGGCATTGCCAGCAGAAAGAATACCTGTAGTGGGCCCCTGTGCCTTGCAGGGACTACCTGAGTTCCATGAATGCAAGAATGGGGCAAGCCAGAATAGACTCATGGCCTTGACTCTTGTTCTTTCTTTCCCCAAACCGTAAAGGTTCCACAAACAGCTCTCCAGAGGAAGGCTTCACCCTTAGTCTTCCTCACCAGGTGCTCTGTAGGGTAGATGCTCTGCAGGGATCTCCGTCTCCTTGCCTTTGACCCCTGGGCTTCTGCCAAAGGCCAGAGAGGCTTCCGAAGAGCCATCGCCAGAATTCCTCCTAATGCTGACACGGATTGTCTGTTGTTGATTCCTTTGGGGAGTGAGTTAAAAAGAAAATTACCCATTCCCAGGTACTATCCCCAGATTTAGTGTGTAAAAAAATTTTTTTAAAAAAAAAGCAATAACAAAAAGGAACCAGGTTTGCTAAACTAATTGTGGTGATAGAAGTGTATTAGCCTCAGAAGCTACTGAGGTGGTTCATTCTATCCTAGTACAGTGTAAAAAACAAACAAACAAACAAACAAACCAATAAAAATAAAATCCACAAGTAATTCTTCTGAAGGTCATGCTGACCTTGCCCCTGGATGTTCAACCTTTATCCAGAGAAGACCCTGAGCTAAAGGGTCATTCCCCAGAAGCTTGAGTGTAACAGAGGTCTTCGTGGTTCTCTTACTATGACAAACCTGAAACGTATCATCTGAGTCCTCACACAATTGCCACCTCTGAACTGGATGGCAGCCAACTTCTCTAACTTTAATTGAAAATTGGGCTAAAAAAATTGAAAAAAAACCTCAAAGAGTGAATTCAGCTTCTGCATTTGCAGTAAAAATTTGGCAGATAATACTGACCTTCAGATTACCTGTGCCCCTTGCATAATGGCCCAGAAATCAACTTTCTCCTTGACTCACTTCCAGAAATGAAGCCTGTTTCCTTCTTCATCTGGGACGCTAGGGAGCTCTGAGCCCCACTTTGTAATCATCACAGAATCATTTTCACCCTTACCATTGCTATCTCTATTTTTATCTTCTTACTGCACTGTTTTCATTTGAAAATTTCTATGTTAGCAATGTCATTTTGATAAACCCTTTGAAAAGTTTCTGAGAGGAAAAAAAGCACATGAAAATCTGAGGATTTGGAGAGTCCAGTTTGACATGTGGGAAGAGAAGGGCAAGTTTTGGAAGTACCTTAGTAGAGGCAAATTAGGAAAATTCTCCTTTCTCTGTCTGCTGCCATGCATCCCCTACCTTAAACTCCTGGTGTCTTTCAGAAAAACAGCTGTGCTACTGGACAGGCATTTGCCAGCACCCAGGCCACACCACAGACCTTAGGTCGTGAATATTATTCATCAGCAGAAGTTCTGTTTCTACTATTTCCAGATTTCCACTCATAAAACTTTAAAGTTATAGAGGTCTATAGATTCCTCTTATTCCCTTTTATATTCAAATCCATTAATATGAAAAACTTTCAAAGCCATTCTAGATTGGAAGTAATTCATCCAGATATGGTTTGAATATGAAGTCTGATTTCAGTTGGTTTAGAAATATTGAGAGGGTGCTGCAGGGGGCTATTCCCATTTCAAGAATCTGTCGAAGCTCAAAACCGTAAAGCATGCCTGGCCTGAAATTAACGTGCTCACCCAGCCAGTGTTGGACATGATGGCCAACACTTTTCTGACCTTTTGTCAAAGAACTTCGCCACACAGTAATAAATGACTGGACAAAATAAAACGAAAGAACAACAGTGGAAAGTAAACCCTGGGAGTGAAATTTACAATTTTAAAAAGAAATGCCTTAGGAAACACAGATCATGGGCCTTAAATATGCTCAAATTAATTCTATTTTTAGGAATTAATTTCATTAATGTATCAAAGATAGTCAAAAAAGGAAGAAGAAAAACAAACTATGCAGAGATATTTCATTGTTAGTGATATATATGTATCACTAACAGGGGATGGGGGAGGGGGGTGTCCCTCAGCCCAGCTTACACTCTTCTGGGACCCCTGGAGGGATGTCTGACTGTCCAGGATCGGGCCTAAGGGCAGTTGGACATCCTTCTCACAATGCAGGACTGCTGGCTCCAAACTGCTCACCTGCCTGCCTCCCTGATTGCCCCTAACCACATCTACCTGCCAGCCTGATCATCCCCTAACCACTACCCTGCCAGCCTAATTGATGTCTAACTGCTTCACTGCCAGCCTGTAGCCCCTAATTTTCCTCCAGGCCAGCGGCCTGGTCACCCTTAACTGCCTCCCCCCCCCCCACCTACAGGCTTGATTGCTCACAACTGCCCTCACTGCTGGCCATCTTGTGGTGGCCATCTTGTGTCCTCATGGGGGCAGCCCTCTTGTGTGTTGGAGTGATGGTCAATCTGCATATTACTCTTTTATTAGATAGGATAGAGGCCTGGTGCATGGGTGAGGGCCAGCTGGTTTGCCCTGAAGCTGGATCAGGGTGGGGGTTCCCTTGGGGTGTGGGGTGGACTGGGATAGGGACCTGTGGTGGTTGCAGGCTGGCCATGCCCCCCAGCGATCCTGGGATCTGGGATTAATTTATGTTCTACAATTAAAACTTTGTAGCCCGGAGCAGAGCCAAGCCTTCTGCTCGCTCCATGGCGACAGGCATTTCTGTTTGAAACTTTGTAGCCTAGAGTGGAGGCCTAGGTGCTAGGGCTGCAGAAGCTTGGCTTCCTCCACCACCCTGGCAACCTTAGCCTCTGCTCTCTCTAGCTCCGTGGCTGCTGCCATTTCTGTTGGGATATATCTTCTATAATTGAAGCTTTGTAGCACTGAGTGGAGGCCTAGGCCAGCAAGGGCAGGTAGAAAGCTTGGCTTCCTCCATTGCTGGGGAAACCCAAGCCTCCCTCCTGCTCTCAGTGGCTGCAGCCATCTTGGTTGGGGTTTATTTGCATAATTTGTTCCTAATTGGCTGATGGGTGTGGCCATGGACGTGGGTTGATTGGATGTATGGTCAATTTGCATATTACTCTTTTATTAGATAGGATATAAATGTATTTTTATTGATTTCAGAGAGGAAGAAAGAGGGAGAGGGCGATAGAAACATCAATGATGAGAGAGAATCATTGATGGGCTGTACCTTGCATGCCTCCTACTGGGGATAAAGCCCACAACATGGCATGTGTTCTTGATTGGGGAATCAAACTCCGGACCCTTCAGTCCACAGGCTAATAACACACTATCCACTGAGCCAAACCAGCTAGGGCCTTGTGATATTTTTAACATCAAATTTTAGAAAGATCTTGATATGCAATGAAATAGGAATAGTTACAAAACTTAACGTATGCCCAGTGATTGATACTTAAAGACAAAATATTTTTTTATTGGCACAGTGGTGTCATGAGTGGGTAATTTTCATTCAGTTTCATAGCCATTAACACTATATTACTATTGTTTGAGCAGGGAATGAAATTTTAAAGAAGTTTCATCCAGAAGCAAAAGTAGAGGTGTGTCTACATCTCAGAAATTTAAGATTCTCTACTTAATTATATTAAACTTGAGGAACTTATTTGTTTCTCAATGACTTCAAGTTGGTCTAACATGGAAAGGGGAATGAACATTCTGCGTCTACTTCTCATCCAACACTTCCTCACACCCAATTTGGGATGCAGTCTCCACACAAGTGTGGTTCTTAGTTGTCACCAGCCTGAGTGTGAAAGCAGGAAAAGCAGTAAGTTTTTAAAATTTATGTTCTTTGTACGTGCACTACCCCATTGTGTAGAAGGTCGAGGTCTTCTAGACTCTCCCTAAATATTTCCTGAGAATCTTTGAATGAGGTGTGCTTACAGATGTGGGCTCCACCATGTACCTAATCCAGCTCACACAGCATCTCCCAGTGCCCTGGGAGGAGGGGCCTGTGGATCTTGGATGCTGCTGTCTCCCCAAAAACCTCCTGGGGGTGGTGTTGAGGATGCTGGTCTTGGGGCACCATGACTCACGTCTGTGGGAGCCATATGTTCTGAATCTGCTCAAGGAAACATGGGAAAGCCAGTGCCTCAGACTTAAGTAAACCTTATTTTTTTTTGAAGAATAACACATATATGGAAAAGTGCATGAATCATAAATTTTAGAGCCCAACGAAGTTCCACAAAATGAAAACACCTGTGTAACCATCTCTTGAATCAAGAAATAGAGCCTTCCAGCACTCTTTTCAGACCTCTTCCGAGCCTCTTCCCCCAGAAGCTAACCGCTATTCTCAGACTGACCCCTGTCAACTAGTTCGGTTTATTTTTGAACTTCGTAGAAATAACATCACGTAGCATATTAATCATTCTACTGTTGATGGACATTTAGATATTTCCAGCTCGGGCCTACTATAAATCAAGTTGATATAAACATTGTTTCACTTGCCCCAGCCTTTAGGATTTCCTTGCAGCAAAAGCTTGCACAGATGCCACCTCCTTCTAGCTCCCCCCCCCCCGCCCTTACCCTCCCCCCCCCCCCCCCCACCGGCCAGCAGGAACCTGGAAGTCACCACTCTCCCAGCGGTAACCCCAGCTTTCCCGAGCAATGTGTCTCTCTGCGCAGGTCCTTTGAAAAGGTCTCTGGACAAAGCACCTTCTCCATTGGGTTGAGATGTATGCAAGGGATCAAAGACTCATGGGAGTCATGCAGGAGGGCACCCGGAGGGGCAGACAAGGAGCACACAACATTGTACTACTTGTCTTTCTCCTTCACTGGCCAAATGGCGGGGCCACCCCACAACCGTGAACCTGGGATTTTTAAAGCCTCGGGATGAGCTTAGGTAACAGGGCTCTGCTGATCCCTGTTGGGACTTCCCACAAGTCCTGATCCTCTCTTTGCCTCACTTTCCCCTCGTGGGAAATGAGCCCCAGCCCAGCAGTTAGGACCCTTGAGCTCTGATTCCCTCCTCTCTCCACTGGGGTTACCTTATGGATGAGGGTGCGTTTACCTGAGAAGATAATGCGTCCTTGGCACGGGCGGGACTCAAACAGGTGTTGCAGCCGGGCTGTGTCCACAGAGACAGGCTCCAGGGAGGCCCACAGGGTGGCGCAGGGCCCAAAGCGGCCCCCGGAGCTGCCAGGGCCCCCAGCCAGCTTGGGCTCCCGCCAGAAGAGTTTGAGGGTCTTCCTCTTGGTGGGGAGGGCGAGGCCGTCAGGCACTGATGGAAGAAGGGCGACAGCTGTGGGTGGAGGTGGTGGGAAGGGGCCTTTGACGGATGGAGAGGTGGGGGTGGAGGAGGTGGGGGCCTCCAGAGAGCAGTGGCCCTTGGGGGCTGGAGGAGGGGCTTGTGGGGTGGGAGGCATGGCCTGTGGGTGGGTCTGGGTGGAGGAGGGGCCTTTGAAGCTGGAGGCAGGGCCTGTGAATGGATCTGGGAGGAGAGGCTGGGCTGTGGGGCTGGAGGCAGGGCCTGTGGGTGGGTCAGGGTGGAGTGGAGAAGGCAGGGCCTGTGGGGGGTCAGGGTGGAGAAGGCAGGGCCTGTGGGGTTGGAGGCGGGGCCTGTGGACAGGTAAGGGTGGAGGAGGGGTCTGTTGGCCGGAGGTGGGGCCTTTGGGTGAGTCAGGGTGGAGAAGGAGGGGCCTGTGGGGCTGGAGGCAGGGCCTGTAGGTGGGTCAGGGTGGAGTGGAGGCGGGGCCTGTGGGTGGGTCAGGGTGGAGAAGGAGGGGCCTGTGTGGCTGGAGGTGGGGCCTGTGGGTGGGTCAGGGTGGAGTGGAGAAGGCAGGCTCTGTGGGTGGATCAAGGTGACGGAGGAGGAGCCTGTGGATCTGGAGGCGGGGCCTGTGTTAGGTTAGGGAGGAAGAGGCTGTGTTAGGTTAGCAGGATTCCTGCTATTCTACTCCAGTGCCTCCATCCCTCCGCCCCAAGTGTTCTTACCCTGGCTCTGAGGTGTGCGCAGGGCAGCTCCCGCCTTCTAGAGATCAGGGCTCCTCCTGCCTTCATCTGAAGAGGGCTTTCCAGGCTCCTGCCGCCCACCTGCGCGGCCTCCTCATCTCCATCCTCCAGCCAGTATTGGCAGTGGGTTCTGGTGAGGGAAAGGCGGAGCACAAGGTAAGCTAGTCGCTTACAATTGCTGACATTTGCTCCCCTCCTCCTGGGTGAGATCAGCGCAGCAATGGAATGACCGTTCCTGCGTAAAACGGTGATTCCGGGCATAGTGAGAATTAAAAGTGATTGAACATTGGCTGTGCACACTGTGTTATGGGCAAGTCCTTCCCCCACACCCAGGCGTCCTAGCTCATCTTAACACGCACGTACCATTGACTCCCAGTAGCTCCCGGTACCCTTGTGTCCATGGTCCAGATAAGGAACCTCCCCAAGGTCACTCAACCAAGAGGCGGGGGAGCCCAGAGTTAGACTTGGATTTGTGTGACTTCAGAGACCACAGTTTCACCTTGGAACTTTGGTTTCCACTGAGGGATGCCTATCACGGGATTTCTCAGTAATGAAATGTAATGATGCTCAACACCAGGATCCTATCCTATGAGGAGAAGAGTGTAATGAATGAAGCTGGTGCTGGTGCGAGCCTGTTTGTGTCTGTTTGCCATGGTTGGAGCCTTCCTCCTCCTGTCTGCTCTCTTCCCGTGCAGTGGATGGCAGCTTGCTTGCTCCTGTTAAGGTCCAAGGAAGCAGAGTCCCTATTAATGGGATCGGAGCACCTTCGACAAAGTCACAGCGATAGGCGTGGCCCACAGCACACCAAGCCAGGCTGCTCTCAGGAGACGGGGATCTCCAACTTGCCGGTCCCACAGCATCTGCACGCTCCTCATGCCCAGCTCAGAAACAGAGCTCCCAGGTCACGACGACTCTTTCCCTCCTGTGGATACAGGAGGTGGGACGCACGGGCCTTCTTCTCTGGGGTTGATGATTGCAATTTGTCTTTCTGGGGCGTCCACCACGGCTCAGGCAGGCCGCGGTCGGACCAGAAGCCCTGGGAGTCAGCAGATTGCTCCGGGCTGGCCACACTTCAGCGCCTTCCCGTTAAATACCGTATTGATTTCCCGGCCCTTGTCCTTCCACACGGCCCAGCACCCTGCCTTGGCTGGGGCAGGAGGATGGGGAGGAAGGTGTATTGAGTAGAGCCACTCAGCAGGTTTGCACACACAGCCTTAAGCTATTGTTACTGATTTATTTTATTTCTTTTAACAAATGCAATAAGACACGGGTACCTCTGGTACCAGAGAGGACTCAGTGGGTGGAGAGATCTGTGGATGAATCAGCGGTACGAGGAGTAAATCGATGGGAAACAGAAAAGGAGGTTGCATTAAGAAGGAACAAGGCATGGGTGACATGAAGTGTCATTCCTCTCTGCACAGTTCTTCTGCCTGCTCTGACTCGCAGCCCCTGAGTCCATCATCTATGAGGTGCGGGGAGAGGTGGGTCCCTGGGAGAATGCAAGGAGATGAGGCACTGCACGGGCCCCAGGTCTCTCCTGCTATCATGATGAGTCTATTCTGAGCCCAATGGGAAATCCCCAGCCCCTGGATGCCTCCCACATTTTATTTTTTTCAACTTTTACTTTAATAGCAAGACTATCTTGCTCACTTTTTTTTTTACTAGCTGCCACGAGAGATTTGCTGATAGTCATCCATTTGTATTTATGCCTAAGGCTTAGTGCTTTAATTTGGTCTTTACCTCATTTTCAAGTTCGTGTAATTATGTTCTCAGCTCCATATTCCCCCCTTCCCCTCCCCAGGCCCCTTGTGAGCGGTGCACGGGGCGAGGAAAGGAGCTGCTCACTCTTCTTCCTGGAGTGACAATAAAATGACACGGGAGGCCGAAGCCAGTGTGGCTCAGTGGATAGAGCGTTGGCCTGCAGACTCAAGGGTCCCAGGTTCGATTCCGGTCAAGGGCATGTACCTTGGTTGCGGGCACATCCCCAGTAAGGGGTGTGCAAGAGGCAGCTGATCGATGTTTCTCTCTCATCCACGTTTCTGACTTTCTAGCCCTCTTCCTTCCTCTCTGTAAAAAATCAATAAAATATATATATTTTTAAAAATAACAAGGGAGCAGTGCTGGCTCATCTTCTGACAGCAGCCCCTGCTCCTTTGTCTTCCTGAGACCCGTGTCCAGGAGGGTTGGCTTTCACTGTTAATGCTTAAATGGCTTCACGTCACAGAGAGCCAGGTGGGGGCTGTGTGCTCTGTCCTAACCTGTGTGCAATGGGAGTGCGCACCAGAGCGGGAATCAGAGGCAGCAGGGCCGGGCCAGCCCCACTGGAATGGGAGCCAGGACCATCCCAAGGCTACAGGATGACTTTGCCAAACCATGTCTCTGGCTCTGGGTTCACTCTCCTTGTTGCAGTGAGGAGCCTGGGGGTTTCTAGTCTATTTCACACTGCCCGCTGTGGATGAGCAAGAGGGGTTGAAAGATGTGTGTGCAAATTACAGCTCTGCCCCCGGACAGAGGCAAGCCAATACATTGTTGACCCTTCATATTTGTACCTGTAAAAAGAAAGTAACAGACCCTACTTGATAAGGTTGAGGTGCTAATTAAATGACTTATGAGATTCAAATAAAATTATATGCATCATGCAATTATTACAGTGGTGTAATTTTTTAAAATTTATCTTTGTTGCTGAAAGTATAACAAATGTCCCTTGTTTTTCCCCATTGACTACCCCACTCCTCACTGTTCCCTGCTTTCAGGGACTTACCATAGTGACAATATTAATAACAAATGTTATTATTAATGACACCCTTAAAGGCTCTCCAGTCTCTAATGCAGTGTGAACTGTGCCTGGATCGGAAACCCAGCTTTTCTCAGTAACTGAGGAATCTCAGGCTGGTTGCATGGCCTCTCTTTCAGATTCCTCTCCTCTCAAATGAAAACAAGAACCCTTAGTTAATTCTTGGAATTATAACAAGGCTCAAACAATGGTAGTTACTGAAAGCTAGCTATTAAAAGCTCTGTATCTCCTGCCTCTTACTCATTCTTTAAGTCCAAGTGCTAGTTAGGTCAATATGGATAATCAATCCTTAGCCATAGCTGCCCCGACTTCACCTTCTCTGATACTGATATTGGATGGGGTTGTTTTATAGTGGCAGCAAAAGAGCAAAAGCTGAGTCTATTGTGCATGTTCAGCCAACAAAATGTTATTCCATTGTCAGGAACAATGGAGAGGGAGAAAAATGTTAACATATTACACACACACACACACACACACACACACACACACGCACACACAGCTATGCCCCGAAGAGTTGACAGAGGTGACTAATTGTGGATGTTGGTGTTATTGCTTCTGCAGGCAGAGGGCTGGCTGGCCCTCCACGTCTCCTCCAGGGCACACTATGTCTGGAGTTCATCCCAGCTCACCGCTCTCCGTTATTGATAATGGCGAGAACCGAGTGGAGTAGGTGAACCACCATTTGATTATTCCATTTTTTAAGGAAGTGTCTCCCACAATCACTTCAGGTGCCACTTTCTCCCACAAGGAGCCCCTTCCATTCAGTTTTTTAATGAAATAACTGGGCAGAGAAATTACTCCTGTGAACACTCCCTTCTCTTTCTCCAGCATGATGAAGTGAATGGTGTAGGGTCTGAAGGCATAATTTACTGACTTCATTTAAATTGTATTGGAGGTAGTGCTATTTACACAGCTGGTTCTGCACGGTGCCCATACGCCTGTTGCTGGACACATCCCAGGAGGTGCGCTCCAAGTCCTCAAGTCCCAGGTTCTTCCCACCTCATTGGGTTGAGCATGCGTGAAGAGAGTGAAAGCAGAAATGGTCAGTTAGATTGGAAAAGTCGATGAACCTGGACTCAGAACACTGGAGTTCGGATAATGAATACAACTACAGGGCTGAGGATTAATCACTTAGACCCTCTGAGTTCATTCATTCTCCTTCATTCACTTAGTCAAGCAATATGTATTAAGCCTGACACCCTTCCAGGTACTGGGGAAATGGTTCTCTTGCTCTCTGAATCCTCTATTAAAGTGTGGTAAGACCAACACCACATAAGTCAACAAACATGTAAGCATGGCTGAAGCACACGCTCCTAGAGAAATCAACCAGGTGGTGAGGATTACACTGAACATGACCATAGATGAAGTGGCCAAAGTTGTGCTCTCTGAAGAGGAGGTATTTGGGTTGAGATTTGAAGGATGCTAATGAGTGGACCAAGTGAAAAGCTGCTAAAGCGAGCATCCTGGCAGGAGAAACAACAGCAGATGCAAAGGCCTGTAAATGAGGAAGTTACTAGAACAAAAAGAGGTCAGGATGCTACTAAGCTCTGGGGATAAGAAATAGGATTCATTTTGAACAGGTAGGCAGGAGCCAGAGCATCCAGGGGTTTCTGGGTAGACCACACTGAGGATATTGAGGTTTCTAGATCAGCGATTCTCAAGCTGGGCTGCACACTGAAACCACCTGGAGGAATTTGGAAAACTCTTTCTCCCAGGGATTCTGATTTCATTGGTCTGAGGCAGGCGTTGGGGACTAGGATTTTAAACTCCCTAGGTGTTCTCATGTGCAGACACAGTTGAGAAGCGCTGCTGTAGATCAGTGGAAATTCATGGAGGGGTTTGAAGCAAGAGAGTGATCATGATTGTGATTAGAAACTTAATTTTTCCCCCTTTAATAAAATGAGGAAGAAGAGACTAATTCTGCACCTTTGTCATGAGAACTGAATGAAAGACATGTGCAAAGTAATGTTGCACAATAGACGCTCATCAAAATAGGTGATTCTTAAATCTTTCATAGTACTTTACTGTTTTAAAACACATGCTATTTCATCTGTCTGAAGGTTTTTTTTTAAAAAAAATTGGGAGCAACATATATTTCTAATGAATCAAATGTCTACTTGGACATTCAAATTATTTTCCTACCTCGAGTCAAGGAATTGTCTGAATATATCTTCCTACATCTGTTAGGGTCATGCAAGGCACCCACATTGAATATTTGTCCATTGGTTTGTCATGAAGCATGTGAATGCTCAGAGCAGAGGTGAAAGGCTGTATTTTTAATCCCCAGGGGGTTGGGGTCTCACAGGGACATGAGGAGAACATGATGGGAGACACACCATACTCAAAGCACGTGGGCTGTTCCATAAAGCTAACCAACCTGGATTCACACCCAGGACATTGCGTTCTTTTTTATCCTCAGGGTCCTTGAATGGAGATGAGAGAGATGTATTCACTGCTGAGCTAATCAACCCGAGAGGGCTGTGCACACTGAAAATCGGCGGTTCTTAGACACAAACACGAATTACACGGAGGGCTTGTTAACACAAATTCCTGGACTTTGCTCCCAGAGTTTCTGATTAGGCACTCGGAGTGGCGCCTGAGAATCTGTATTTTTAACAAGTTCTCAGATGATGATGCTGGTCCGGAGACCACAATTTGAGGACTACAGCTTTAAAAATGTCGACAATGATAAAGAACACTTGTTAAATCAAAGGAGACCACAGGTCATGAGACGGCTTTTTAACTTTCTATCACTCTGTAGAGATAGGCATTTGACTATAGTGGACTTTTTCTCCAATGAAGTTGTCAAGGCAAACTCTAGCCCCAGCGCCTGCCTGTAGTTCCCAAGCAACCTGGATCTGATGCACTAAATCAACAGAGGAGCTGTTTTAAAAACACTTGCTATTTCATCTGTCCGAAGGGCCACTGGCCCTGTTCTGGCCTCAGAAAGCCACACCAACACCTTCTGGAGATATCTCCACTTGATCTCTCCTTTCCAGGATCAGAAGAATCAAGAGCAAGATCCTGCGTGTCCTAAAACCGCGTTGACATCTTGGCTGCCATTGGACAGGCTATGTACACTCAGGGAGCCATTGCCCTTTTGAACCTCAGTTCTATCACCTGCAAAATGGGGACAATGGAAGTTGTGGAGTTGTGGGACTGGGAGGAGTAGGAGCACAAGTGTAGATCTGACATGTAGGAATGTTCAAAAGTTCTTATCCCTCCTGCTTTTCTTCTCTCTCCCTCCCTTTTTACCTCTTAATCTTAGTAAAAATATCTATGAGACGAAAATTATGGGCTCTCTCTCCAGAAACAAGCAAACTTGTATCATTATCCTATCTAATAAAAGAACAATATGCAAATTGACCATACTGCTGATCAAGCCACGCCCACCAGCCAATCAGGAGCTGGGGCGGAGCCAGCCAGCAAGCACATGGCCCAGGCCAGGGGGCAGGGCTGAGGCAGCCAGGGCTGGCGGGGAGGGGATGAGGCAGCCAGGGCTGACGGGGCGAAGCTGATGTGGCCAGGGGTGGGAGAGAGCGGGGCCGAGGGGACCAGGGGCAGGGGGGGGAGCAGGGCCAAGGTGGCCAGGAGTGGGGAGGAGAGAGGGGGGGCCAAGGAGGCCAGGGCCAGGGGTAATGGGGCCGAGGCCCGTGCTAGCCATGCGGGAGTTGGCTGGGGTGAAGGCCTGGTCTGGGGGGGAGGGCTGGGATGGAGCCAGTCATGGGCCCCATTGCAGGGCAATGGCTGGGTGCCAAGGCCTAAAGCCTCGGCCAGAGGCTTTAGGCTTTGGGCAGGCTGGGGGTGAGTGGTCAGTAGGACATTCCCTGAGGGCTCCCAGTATGTGTGAGGTGGCAGGTTGGGCTAAGAGATCACCACCTGCAGTGCATGAATTTCATGCACCGGGCCCCTAGTTATATAGAATTAAGGGTGTTTTCCTATTCTCTGGCACTCATCCATATATCTCAGATTAGAAACTCCTGCCTCCCCCCGTACCTGTCCTGCTTACCCCTTCCCCCCTTCCCTTCTCCCTTTCTAACTTCTTCCAGCCCTGGTCTTCACCCAGTTCTTCTAACTTGTGATGCTCCACCCCATCCACCCCTGTCCAGCCCACCGCTAGGCCTTTGCCCTTTCTCTACTTTAGGCATAATTACAATCATACAGTATTTACTGGGTTTTGTCTGGTTTATTTTGCTTAGCATAATATTTTAAAGGTTTGTCCATCTTGTTGAGTATATTAATAGCTTGTTCTTTGTCATGGCTAAATACTATCCCAGTCTTCTCACTGTTGAATATAGCACAATTTGTGTGGAGAGTAGAACATTTAATATTTCCTATGAAGAATTACGTTAAGTGTAGTTTGTTAAATGTCCTCCATCATATTAGAAAATTCACCTCTAGTCCTAATTTTCTCAGCATATTTTTCTCTTATCATGAGTGGGTATGGACTTTAACAGAACGTTTTTCTGCATGTATCAAAATGTTCATATTTCCCCTCTTCTTTAATTCTATTAAAGTGGCGGATTTAATTGACTAGATACACGGTAACTGACCTATCCATTGTAATTGCTTCTTTTGCCTTCTAAATCATAGAATATTTCAGCCTAGAGAAAAGCAACAATCAGCAAGAACTATGCTGGTTGACCACATTCGAAACTGTTAGTATTCTGCCATGTTTCTTTCTTTTTTTTCAGAGCCAAAATATTAGAGATACAGCTAAGAATCCCTTCACTCTAATTTCATGCCTTTTCCCCAGTTCAAAAATTGATGAACAATCTCCCCATAAATGTTTTTACATTTTAACTTCATATATGTGCCCCTATAACTATATTTGGAATTGTTATGTTTTTATCATGTAGATTATCACATCTGTCTTTGTCATCTTGTACCTCTGGAAATTATTTTTGTGTGTCTAGTGTGAGGCCTAAATGTATTTGAATTTACATATGGATGACGATCTGGATCCCCTCCCCCAATTCAATGCTACATATTAAGCTTCCAACCCATTGCTCACTCATCATTAAGCCAAATGGGAAATGAGCAAGTACCTGTTTCCATGGGGCCACCTTTTGGATTCCAATCACAGCAGCACAATAGTGGTGCACAGAAAGACTAACCTATCTGACCACTGCTGTACCAAGGTCCCTCTGAAATCATCGGTACAGATTCATATTATATTTTGTTGACAATCCTCACTTTTTCATTTCTCTGTCCTTCACCCATCTCTATTAATTTTATGTTAAGCTGATCAGTTCTCAAAAATACCCTTTAGAATGTTGATAATATTTGATATGTTTTAGTAGAAGACTCACATCAGTTTAATTTAAGTAAACGTGTATATTTAAAACAGCAAATCTTCCCTTTGGTTACCATGGTATATTTCACCATTAATTATATCTTATTTTATGTCTTTCTATAAGTTTTATAAATTTCTCATAGTATAATATATTTTGGTTGCCATTATGCATCCTTAAAAATTCCATTTTATAATATGTTTTTACTAATTATAGGATACCATTGGTTTTTAAAAAAAATTCCTTTGTGTATTTTGACATTGATCTATTACCTAACGATACTGATAAACACTCTCATTTGTTCTAATAAATTATCTGTAGGTTTGTGTTCTTTTATTTTCTTTTTTACTGAATTTATTAGGGTGACATCATTTAATAAAATTATATAGGTTTCAGGTGTACAATTCTATACTGTATTGTGTATTCACCACTCCACGTCAAGTTTCCTTCCATCAATATTTATCTACCTTTACTCTCGTCTACTCCCCGCCCCTTTCCCTGGTAATCACCACACTGTTGTCTGTGTCTATGAGGGTTTTGTTTTGTTTTGTTTTTTTAACACAGGCAAAATTATCTGTGAACACTTTTTTCCTTTTTAGTTGCTTTCCTTCCTTCCTCCCTCCCTCCTTCCCCCTCCCCCTCCCTCCCTCCCTCCCCTCCCTCCCTCCCTCCCTCCCTCCCTCCCTCCCTCCCTCCCTCCCTTCCTTCCTTCCTTCCTTCCTTCCTTCCTTCCTTCCTTCCTTCCTTCCTTCCTTCCTTCCATGGCTAAGACCTACAGCAAAGATTAAATAGAAAATGTAATGATGGGAATTCACCCCTTGATACTGAGTGTCACGGGAAAGTTTCCAAATCTTCACCATTTATCTTCTGTCAGGTTAAGGGAGCTCCCTTCCATTGTTCATTTCCTAAAAGATTTTCTTTTTTTTTAAATCATGAATAGGTGCTAGATTTTATTTAATTTTTTTCTGTATCTCTTGAAAGGATTATCTAATTTTCTCCTTGGATCATTTAATATAGTAAATTACATCAGATTTTCTAATATTTAACCATTGTTTCATTCTCCAATAAGTCCAATTTGGTTATAACAAGCGTGGATTATTTTTGCTAACGTGTTATGTAAGGCTTTTACATCTATAATTTCCTACTTAATTGGATTGTTGGGAACGGAGAGGTTTTCATTGTTAATGTTGTTAAAACATGAACTAAAAGGTATGTCATATAACTAGGTGTCCTGTGACTAAACTACTATTATAGTTCTGAAAGTTTGATAGCAACAAGCAGTCTGATTTGAATTTAGAAAGAAGTACTTTTCTTTAAAATTTCCCCTCCATTGCTTTTGAGAAGTAAGGTTTGATGAGATTTCTCTTTCCAAGGGCCCCAGCAAAATAGGGATGTGGGTACCAAAGCATTTTCATCCACCGAAAGTCTGATCTGGCCCACGCACCATGGAGGCTGGCCAGGGGCTGAGTTGGAGGATGGGGAGGGTGTGCTCACCTGCAGAAGCTTGGGACCTACAGGGGACAGAGTCACGATCTCAACTTGAGTTTCACATGCCTTTATTACACTGTCTGCTTTCCGTCCTGAGTCTCAGGCTCACGGTCACACAGCTGGCTTCAGCTGTGCTTTAGGGGATTAAGAGACTCTAATGTCCACTCCTGCCTGGGCTCCGTGGAATGGGGAGAGCAGGGGAAACAGGTGGTCCATGAGGACAGGGACAGCTGTCCAGAGAGTGGTGAGGCCAATAGCAAGATGGACATATGTCAGCAAACAGCAGGAAACACTGGGATAGCCATGAGGTTTATGACTGAAAATCTAATTCAAAGAGTCTTGCCCGGCTGGTGTGGCTCAGTGGCTGAGTGCTGACCCAGGAACCAAAAGGGTGTTGGTTCACTGACCAGTCAGGACACATGCCTGGGTTGTGGGCTCCATCCCCGGTAGGGGGTGTGCAGGAGGCAGCCGATTAATGTTTCTCTAATCAATGTTTCTCTCTATATATCCGTTTCCCTTCCTCTCTCTCTAAAAATCAATAGAACAGCCCTAGCTGGTTTGGCTCAGTGGACAGAGCATTGGTCTGCAGACTGAAGGGTCCCAGATTTGACTCCAGTCAAGGGCACATGCCTGGGTTGTGGGTTAAGGAGGCAGTGGCCAATGATTTCTCTCTCATCATAGATGTTTCTATCTCCTTCTCCCTCTCCCTACCTCTCTGAATCAATTAAAAAATAATAAGTAAACAAATAATTTTTTTAAAAGATCCTTAAGCAAAAAAAAAAAAGAAGAAGAAGAAAATATATTATTTCACATAGTTGAAAATTCTATGGACAACGTGAGGGTCAATTACATAATATGCAAGACCCAGTGAAAAGTAAAAAGAAATGAGGTCTCATTGGAGGAAGGAAAGTCAGTCTCCCTTTCCCATGGGCCCCCTGCCCCAATCCCTGGTGAAAGGGTGGCTCTCTCCATACCAGGGGATTGCAGCCTCCACTCCGGGGCACACTCTGGTCCCTGCCTCCAATGGCTGCTTTGAGGATTAAACAGTATTTTATACATGAAATTCTTAGCACATTGTCTCTTACCTAACAACTGAATTCATATATGTTCTTGTGTATAAACTCACTCCCACCCTCTGTTTCTGAAATTGGAATCCTTGGATCCCAACCTTCTAATATCACGGGTAGCTCTGTGGCAGGTGCCTCTGTCAAGCGTAGGCTTGACTCTCCATTCTACCTGCAACCCAGACTCATAGAGGAGAATCCGGAAGCTGTCTCCATTTAGAAAATGTCTGTGAACAGCCCCAGGGTAAGTGCAGATATTTCTAACTGTGTTTTCATGTCAGTTCAACCAGAACTGCAGCAGGTGGTGTGGTTGTGGGGAAGCCCTGTGAACGTGTGTGTGTGTGTGTGTGTGTGTGTGTGTGTGTGTGTGTTTGTGTGTGTGTGTGTGTGTGTGTGTGTGTGTGTCTTCCTGCTCTGCCCCCAATAGTCCTTGCAAACCCAAAGAGTAGAAGGACCTCTCCAGAATGTAACTCTTGTTTCTTTACTCTTTTGTACAATTTCCTATCATTTATAGGTGTGTTTTTACCGTGGCAAACATCCCCCCTTCTCTGTTGTTTAGCAGACAGTTCTAAAAGGATGCTGACTTTTTATATGTACAGGGGCCTCCCATCTTCTTGACATTTATCACTTACTGTCTATTTCTCAGTCTCCCAAGTCTGTGTGTGTTGAAAGGAAGTTTGTCGGACTCCACAGGTGGAAACTCAGATAAAGCACAGGTCCAAGAGTCTAGTGACTGAAAATGAAGTTGCCCTACAATTACTTTGAAAAACTTAGTGGATGTTCGTTTCTATGTAGAGCTATTTCAACATGAGCTTTTGACATTGGCTCTGTGGCTTTTAATCTTAAAGTAAGGGTTCTCAAATGGATGGTCCACATCTTTGGGATAATGGTAAGACTTGTGGTTTTCCCATTGCATCACAGGAAGAGGCTCTGAACCATGACTTGAGATAACAATAGAGAAGTTGGTCCTGGAGACTAGATAACATGGAGGTCTTTGCCAGCTACATGGTGAAACTGTAAAGAAACGGTAAAGTTGAAAGGAGCCCAGTAACCATAGACAGGACCTCAGGCAGCAGCCAGCTTCATGGAGAGAGAGGAAAGTGAATGGTGCTACCAAATGGTCAGCAAGTTTCAGGAAAACCACGGCTAAGAAGAGGCCATTGGTTTTGGTGAGCCAAGGGTCACTTGTGATCTCTGACGAAGGAATTCCCAGGTTGTGGCGGGGACAGAGAAACAGCTGTTAAGTGACTGTAGGATGATGACATGCCATCTATACTCACAGCTTTGCCGAACTCTTGGTAGGATATTCCAGGACAAGAAATAATTGCAGGAGCAGGGCTACGTTGAATGCCAAGGCCAGTGGATGTATGGATACATTCACTTTAACCTTGTGCTCTTCGGTGACTCTCAGAATTTGGTTCAGTTATTTAGGAAGGTGAGACCATGTAGAATTTCTGAATTACATGTATTCTTTTATTCCCAGATTCATCCAAATCATTTTTAGTAGCTATTTGTGCCTTAGGGATAGGCATTCAGTAAACTTTGTGGTACACAGTCTCCCTCTATATCTTCCAAGGAGAGCTCACTGCAAGTTATAACAGCCCCTAAATGACTTCTCCATGCCTCATTTTCTTCCATAAAATAAGGGTGATAACAGTAGCTGCTGCCTAGCGATACTGTGAGGACTAGATGTATAATAAATGTGAAATTGATGGCAAAGTACTTAGTCCTAGGGAATATTTACTAAATAAAGTCTATTTAGTATTGCTACTATTACTTTAAGTGACTAAGAGAAAATGTGATAAGAACTAGTGAATATACATGCATCAAGTAGCATGTGAATAAATAGGCACAAACTATTGATTCAGGCTCAAACATTTGAGAAATATTTCTCAAGTGATGGTACCTTTGGGCTGGAATCCTATCTAATAAAAGAGTAATATGCAGATTGACCATCATTCCAACACACAAGAGGGCTGCCCCCATGTGGTCAAAGATGGCTGCCCCCATGTGGACACAAGATGGCCACCACAAGATGGCCAGCAGACGAGGGCTGTTGGGAGGTTCCAGGCCTGCAAGGAAGGGCAGTTTTGTTTGATCAGGCCAGCAGGAGAGGGCAGTTGGGGGTGACCAGGATGCAGAGGAGGGAAATTGGGGGCATACAGGCTAGCAGGGGAGCAGTTAGACATCAATTAGGCTGGTAAGGTAGTGGTTAGGGGGTGATCAGGCTGGCAGGCAGAACCGGTTAGGGGCAATCAGGAGGCAGGCAGGAGAGCAGTTGGAGCCAGTAGTTCTGGATTGTGACAGTGATGTCTGATTACCAATTTAGACCAGGATCCTGGTGGGATCAGTCTAAATGGGCAGTTGGACATCCCTTGAGGGGTCCCATTATTGGAGGGGATGCAGGCTGGGCTGAGAAACATCCCCTGCCTCTGGTGCACAAATTTCGTACACCAGGCCTCTAGTTTTAACAATAAGAAGAAATGTTCCTAGTAGGAAAGGATATTCCAGGGTTACTAATAGTAAGAGCAAAAGTATTAAGAGGGATAGAGGAGCATGGCAGGTTTAGGAATTGGAGAGATATTACTTGATATAATTCTATCGTTTGATTAATCCATGGTGCCTAGAACAGTGTCCCACTGCTGTTGGATGGATGGATGAATGGATGGATGGATGGACAGACGGATGATAAATGGAAGGGTGCATGGATGGATGCATAGATGCATTGGTGGGTGCATGGTCATATGGGATGAACACATGAAAAGGTGATATGGATGCACAGATAGATGGATGCATGGATTGATGGATACATGGACGAATGGATACATTTTACTGTGGCCCCAGGTTCCTTTCCAGTGATGACTATTGATTATTAGGGCCTACCTTGAGATGACTATTTTGTACCTCAGACTGGATTAAAAACCCCTCCCAAGGCTTTCTGCACTCTGCTCAAAAAGATAAAATCTGATCGATGAACAAACTTGATCCTACAACCCTCAAAGGTAACTGTGTAAAGAGTGCCTTTGAATTTGTAGTAATACTATAAACCTCAAGATTCCCATAATGAATCTGGCTGTCAAATTTTAGAGGCTCCCAGAACTAATAGCAGAGGAGAATTCCTACTTGCACGAAGTCTCACCCGAATGTGTTTTCTACCTTCAGGAGTCAGCCAAGCACTGACAATATACAACAGACTCACATCCCTGACCTTTGGTGTCGTGTCCAGCCTTAAACTTCCAGCTCCATTTGAAAAGGCCGTTACAGAGAGAGCCCTCATTCTGATACATTTTGGTGCATAAACCCTTGAAAATGTCTTGCACAGTGGACAGTGCTAAAAGCTGTAACTGGGTGCATTTTTTT
The DNA here is from genome assembly GCA_027563665.1 of Antrozous pallidus. Lineage (NCBI taxonomy): Eukaryota > Metazoa > Chordata > Mammalia > Chiroptera > Vespertilionidae > Antrozous > Antrozous pallidus. Next base: position 47,783,607 of record CM050525.1, read on the forward strand.
CTCTTCTTGTTTCTTTCCCTTACTGGTTTTTTTTTTTTTTTTTTTAAACGGCCTTTTGGATGTTTGGTGCCAAGTTAAAAAAAAAATCAATAAGCCAAAACATTATAACAGCAAGTTAAATATAGCTCACCTTCCTGGAACGGTCCTCAGAGAAAGCGAGAAGCATCACGTTAAAATGGTGCTGAGCTCAGATCTTGAAAGATGTTTGGGATGGAAGACTTGCTCAGCAAGATCTGATACCTTCAGATGCAAATGAGACAGCCCCTGCAGGACCGGCTGCGCATGAGAGCACACGGAGATATTTGTGGGGAAACAGTGCTCCCAGGAGCTCCGATGGCCATTCCGGGAGCACAGAGGCAGCAAAGAGTGCACGGGGATCACACCTTCATGCCACCAGAGGTCTGTCGGAGTCACCGGCAGAACCCCTGGCTTGCGTCCTGTGGAGATCTGTCTTGCCATGGAGAAAAAACTGCCGTAATCGTTACCTAGCATCTGCTGACTTCATGAGCAACACACCCCAATTGGAATTCTGGTTTTCTTTTCTCCTTTTGAAGCAATAGACGTGGAGGGTCCATGGCATTTTACATAACGTTCATGACTCCATTCATTCATTCACTGGTTAAATAAATATCCATGGAAGGCCAACGCTGCGATTGTTTTTTCTTCTATGAGCTGGAGACACAGTGCTGGGCAAAACCATTTCCAGTCCTAAGGCTGCTGACCTGTGGAGGAAGAGGGACAATCATCAGATCCCCACTTACACCAACATGAAATTACACTTGTGATAAATGCCAGAGGGGAAGGCTATGGCCAACACGTGTTGAGCGTTACCCCACTAGGCCCTCTATGTGCAATATCCTAGTTAAGTCTCACATTTGATGAGCTCACACAAACAGTAAGCCCATGAAATTTGGCATTTATTGCAGTCAACTTTAGAAGAAAGGGAAATCTGAACATGAACCGAGATGGCTTGGACGTCATGGACCCTGCTGCCTTCCCATCCCCACACTCCTCACAGTAGTTCTGTCTCTGTCCTTGTAGCCAGTGATGATTGTCTGGTTGCTATGTGCAAAGAGCTGGGATGCAACTGCCTCCTATAGTCTAATGGAAGCACAACTCAAGCCAAGAAAGTATTACTCTTTTGTTATTCCATCTGACTGGGTCTCCATCGAATAAATATGAAATACATGTGAATAGAATACTACCACCACAATGTTTTAAAAAACCCAATCATTTGAGTCCATAATTGATTATTAGTTTTTCTGAAAAGGGTATGTAGATATCTTATTTACTTTGCAAAGAGATATTTACATCATTAGAAAGAGGGGACACTTTGTAAATAGGAGGCCCTATTATTGCACTGATAAGTTGGTCCAGGACTCTGCCATTGGCATTTAATAAGTCATATTATAAATCATCTTCTGAAATGTTAATTAAGTGGTAAAACATTTGCTGAAAGTTAAAAGTTACCAAGAATTTAATTATAACCTTGCAGATGCCATTTCCAGTTAATTATATCCCCTTCTTATATTCATGATGAACCACAAAATGCACCCCGTTAATGATCAATTGGTATTAAATTAGCTGGAATTAGTTTTTATTAAATCTAAATTGGATTTTTATTTGTGATACAATAAAATAGTGCACCCAGCCCTTGCCACCAGGATTCAGGATATTTCTGTAGAGGCATGATTACCAGATGTCTAATTGGGCAATTAATAGATACAGTTTCCGAATTAACATAATTGGAGGAACCTAAAAAGAAAACAGAATGATTATTCCGCCAGCAGACCATCTTTTCTGCCGGCTGCCATTCAGTCAGGGATGTCAACCAACCCTTCTTTCTTTTGGAAAACTGTGCTTCGGAGGGCTGGCTACCCACCAACGTGGTCACTGTGACCGCAAAGTGAGCAGCTTCAAAGGGCCCCGACGTGGAGACAGCATGCCGAGGCCACCCAGAAGGGCATCTGGGACAGGCGGTATTTTCAGGGGGCTCTGTGCCTGAGGCAGGTACAGCACCGAGAGCCTGTGTGGGGTTTACAGAACCGGGAGATAACCAGCCAGATAATGGGGTGTTTACACAGCTGACAGGGATCCAAATGCATAAGCCCATCTCTTTCCAAAAACAATTTGCCAGCTGAGTTTAGTTTGATGTTCCAGAGCTTTCTCATTTTATCATTTAATGCACTACAGAAGGGATGGAGACTTAACCTCTCCATTTCTGCCGTCGACTTAAATCCCTTTATAATTGCTTTCCCAACATGTGCAGTGCAAAGTCCTAGAGTGTGTGTCCTCTGCCATCTGTGTTCTCTTGAGAGATAGCCCTGCACCCTCCCCACATATAAATAGGGTCTGCTCAGGTCCAATCCGCAAAGGAGGGGCGGGGGTGGTCTCTTCGGATCTGTTTTCTCTGGGTACCCGGGCCTCAGTCTCTGATCCCTCTTTGTGCAACAGTCTCCTTAAAACTCCAGATACTATGCCAACAAACAAACAAAAATTGGTGAGAGTTACTGAACACAAAGGGTGCAGACTCTTGATAAACGTTGTAACAAGGGGGAGAATTCATGTTCATGGATTACATAACATTTGTAAAAGGTAGAGAGGAGCACATCAACTCTCATGAGGATTTGCAGCCCTCATAGTGAAGCTCTACCATTCACTTCTTCCAAGGGCAATGGTGAACGCTGGCCATGACAGACTATTATAGATAGTCCATGGATGCCTTGATTATTGGTATCATTTTCTTATCTGCTTCCAAACAATATGTTGGCCTACCCATCCCTCCCTCATTCTTGGGTCTGTGTTCTCAATCACTTCTCTCTTTGGGGACTCATTTATGCCTTTAGCAAACAGATATGAACTGCCTCTCCTGCACAGCTCAACACCAAGACACTGGGATCCAGTGGTAGACAAGACTGATACCTGATACCAATCTCTGTTCATGGGGTGCCATTCAAGTGGGAGAAACCGAAAATCTGTAGATCCTATCTAATAAAAGAGTAATATTCAAATTGACTGCACATCTGCTACACCCACAAACCATGCCCATCAGCCAATCAGGAGCAAATATGCAAATAAATCCCAACCAAGATGGCTGCAGCCACTGAGAGCAGGAGGGAGGCTTGGGTTTCTCCAGCAATGGAGGAAGCCAAGCTTTCCGCCTGCCCTTGCCGGCCTCGGCCTTCATTCAATGCTACAAAGTTTCAATTATAGAAGATACATAAATCCAACATAAATAACTGCAGCCACTGAGCTGGAGAGAGCAGAGGCTAGGGTTACCCTGGCGATGGAGGAAGCCAAGCTTCTGCAGCCCTGGCTGGTCTAGGCCTCCACTTAAGGCTACAAAGTTTCAATTATTGAAGGTAAATAAATCCCAACAGAAATGGCTGAGCGAGCAGAAGGCTTGGCTCTGCCCCAGGCTACAAAGTTTCAATTGTAGAACATAAATAAATTCCAGATACCAGGGCCTCCGCTTGGATTGCCAGGGGGTGTGGCCAGCCTGCAAACCACCATAGGCCCCTCACCCAGGCTGCCCCATGCCCCAAGGGAATCCCTAACCTGATCCGGGACACCTTTCAGGGCAAACCAGCTGGTCCCTACCCATGCACCAGGCCTCTATCCTATCTAATAAAAGAGTAATATGCAGATTGACCATCATTCCAACACACAAGAGGGCTGTCCCCATGTGGTCAAAGATCCTGCCCTCATGTGGACACAAGGTGGCCACCACAAGATGGCCAGCAGGGGAGGGCAGTTGGGAGGGACCAGGCCTATAAGGAAGGGCAGTTGAGGGCAATCAAGCCTGCAGTGGAGGGCAGTTAGGGGTGACCAGGCCAGCAGAAGAGGAAAGTTGGGGGCAAACAGGCTGGCAGGGGAGCAGTTAGACATCAATCAGGCTGGCAGGGTAGTGGTTAGGGGGTGATCAGGCTGGCAGGCAGAAGTAGTTAGGGGCAATCAGGGAGGCAGGCAGGTGAGCAGTTTGGATCCACCAGTCCTGGATTGTGAGAAGGATGTCCGACTGCCCATGGGATCGGGTCTAAACAGGCATCTGGATATCCCTGGAAGAGTCCCAGAATGGAGAGGGTGCAAGCTGGGCTGAGGGACACCTCCTCCTCCCACCCCCCTGGTGCACGAATTTCATGCACCGGGCCTCTAGTGTGTGTGTGTGTGTGTGTGTGTGTGTGTGTGTGTGTGTGTGTGTGTGTGTATATTAGAGGCCCCAGTGGGGTCCTCAAGGATTGTGCTGAAACCAGCTCTCTGACATCCCCTAGGGAGTCCTGGATTGCAAGAGGGCATAGGCCAGGCCTAGAGACCCCACTCGTGCACAATCAGGCCAGGGAGGGATGCAGGAAGTTGGTCATCCAAGGAGGGGAGGGCTCCTGGGCGTCTCTGACCCATCTCATTCAGTTCAGTTTCTGATCATCCAGACCTCAGCAGCAAGCTAACCTACTGGTCAGAGTGTCTGCCTCCTGGTGGTCAGTGCATGTCATAGCAAGCGGTTGAGTGGCCTTAGCATATCATTAGCAAATTACGGTTTGATTGGTTTAATGGCCAACTGGACGACTTGACACTTAGCATATTGGACTTTTATTATATAGGATATATATTATCATTAGTATATACAAGGCAAGAAAAAGTGAGAGATATTTGGAAAAAAAATAAGGGGTCTTCTTTAATTGCGGACAAGGAAGGTGTCTTTGAAGATATGTTATTTAAGCTGAAACCTGAGTGAGAGGAAGTGCCTTTTTGGCAGAGGGAACAGTCCTTGAGGCCTGAAGGAGGTTGGTCATTAAAGAAACTTAGGGGACCTGGAAAATTAATGTGTTAAAAATTGGGAGGAAATAGGGAGTGTCAATGAAAACAGGTGACCGAGGAATGCGACAGAAGGCGAAACAGTTGGAAAACCGAGTTTAAGCAACAGAAACAGTTGATCTGATTGGGCTTTAAGGTCGTTAATCTGGCTGACTGGTGAAGAATGCACAGGAAGAGGGTGACAGATGGGCGGATTCACAGGTGGCTCTTAAGGTCCTCCAGACAATGGAGAGAGTGGCCTGGGAGGAGAGAGGGGCGAGGAAGAGGAGAGAAAGGAATGATTGAAGATGCATTTTAAGAACAGAAGGATGGATTGGATGTGGAACTTAGGCTAGAGAAAACTCAAGAAGGCTCCTGGATTCTTGATTGAGTTCATGGGTCCATCCACCTTGTATTTCTTGAGCATTTACGCCCGACATTGGATATGACAAAGGTGGGCCAGAGAGCCAAGGGCTGTGCTCTCAGGAAGTTAACATCCATCCTTTTAGACGCAAGCAGATAGGCTAATTGCAGAGAATCCCTTTTCTCTCCAGTCATTCAAAATCTGGTTTTTGGCATATAAAACTTTCATCAGCTACAATTCTGATGCAATTTGCTTTGGCAATGATTGTGACTTGCTCTCATCTGATATGAATTTAGTTTCCTCCAAAATGACTTTGCTTGTCTCCTGCTGGTACAGGGAGGAATTCAGAGACCTGCTTGGTGCTGCCACATTACAGATGACTCCCAGGTCCAGGGTCACCTCTGTGGGTAGGACTGGGTGGCCCCATCCAATGGCTTTCACTTTCATCCTAAGCTACTGAAAATACATGTAAGACTCCTTATCTGGGGCCTCATCAGTGGCTTATCTTATAATGACTTCATAATCAACTTCACATGGTTGTTTAAAATAACTTCCTCCTAATTATTACATTAATATAGATTGGGAGGGGGAAGGAAAAAACAAGTAACATGACTCCAAGTTCTACAAAGTGGTTTATAATTCTGGTACTTTCCATATATGCATATTTCAATCAAGATTTGATTATAAAATTTTTTACTTTGAATTTACCAATCACAAAAACTTGTTTTAAAATACTTCTCATAGATACAACTTTAGTTCCAAAAATAACATGGAAGTTATGTTTCAGTGTATTGCTGTCATAAATAGGATTTCAATCAAGAGATTTTTGCATGAACTTCTTGTGTTTTTCAGGATTATTTGATTTTCATTTGAAGCCTGGAAGTAGAATTAAGGGTCAAAAGGTAGGAATGTTTTAAAGGCCCATGATTCATATTGTTGAAATGTTCCTAAAGGATTATGCTAATTTACTCTCCCTAGAGAAATGCAGTAAAGTAAGTTAAACCAAACTCTTTCAGTCATCATTTTCTTTTCCCTTCTGTCTTTTAAAATTTTTAATGTGTTAATTGGATGGGTAAAAAAAAAAATTGCCTCTCATTTTTGCAGTCACCTCCTTTTTATTTTTATTAGAGAAGTTGAATATCACCCCCCCCATCCGCACCATATATATGTCAGTTAGCCATTTCTAATTCCTCTTATGTGAATTCTTTTACTCATGCCCTTTACTTTCCTACTTGGGTCTTAGTTTTAGTTTTTCTTTCTTTATTTAGTTATAGGAAGATTTTATGTATGTGCCACTACTGGGTTCCCTTCTTTTTTTATTGGCTTTTACCTTCCTCATCTCACTCATTATGAAAGGGGCATCTTTCAATGTTCTGACACACAGACTCATAAAAATAATTAATGTAAGAGAAATATTTTTTAAAAAGTTATAATGTCTCTTTTTTAAAAACTCTAAAAAATCAGAAGTCTGCACCCAGACAGCTGTAGGGAAATGTGCAGTAAGCTCTGCCTTTGCTACTGACTCACATGCCTTCTTAGGGGGGACCCAGGAAGACACAGCACTGTTCTGGGGCACAGTTTCTCCCAATCATGTGAAGACATATGGAGTTGAGCCAGGCCTCAGGATAAAACCTGAGAGACAGAAAGAGGAGAGGGAGTGTGGCCTCTACAGTGCACCTCCCCCAACCAACGAAAACCAATAAGAAAGCAAACAAACACCCAGAAGAAAACAAAACAAAACAAAAAATGCATGCACCTAGAAGCTAAGAGCCATTTGCACGGTCTTCCTAACACTATGTGATTTCATGATTGAAATAACATTTTATATACTATTCAAATACTATCAGCAATTAGTACTTTTTCCAGGAATGGATGAAGCTAGAATATTCTTACAACCAAGGTGCCCATAGCAGTTCCTTTTTGTCCAACATCAAGCAAGGAGCAGCAGCTGTTGACTGCTTTTTCCTTCAGGGTACAGGCTGCTGACTTCTGGCTGAAGCCTCACATGACAAAGAGCAGAGAGAGGAAGCAAGCTCTCTCATGGCACTCATGAGGGCACTAATCCCATTCATGAGGACTCTACCCTCCTGAACTCACCTAATCCTAGTCATCTCCCCAAACCCACAGCTCCTGATACCATTACACTGAGGTGGGGGTGCATGAGGAGGGTTTCAACATGTGAGTTTTCTTCAATCCCTAAACACAAACATTCAGTCCATAATACTACCACAGGCGATATACCCAATAAAAGATGCATTCTGTATTTAGAGTAGAACTGGATGTAAGTCCATCAACTTCTGGTCCCGAGCAAGACCTCTGGCCTCCCGAGATCTTATGTACTAGAGCAGTGGCCGGCAAACTCATTAGTCAACAGAGCCGCAAACGTGGCTCACGAGCCTCACGTGGCTTGCAGGCTGCAGGTTGCCAACCACTGTACTAGAGTGTTAAACAGGATGCCCGGCCTTGGGAGAATGCCACCATTGCAGTCTTCCTTAGAATGAGAGAGTGAGCTTCCTTATGAAGGGTGAGTAGTGCCAGAGGCGTTTAGAAAATATGCAGTAGCCCCCCACTCACCCCACATTCTCTTTTAGACTCCCCTGCACGGTAGGCTCCTACATCACTACATACAGGCTATGCCTTCCCTAATTTCCTGGAGAAGAGATAGCACTGATGTCTTGAGCTACTTTAACTCAATGACTAAAATTGACACATAACCTTGAAATCTAGATTTATTTATGCTGCGGTTTACCCAATATCTCAAATGCATCTCAACATTGCAGTGTCCAAAATCAAATTCATTTTCTTCCCCATACCATCAGCAAAATCCTGGTCCACTGTGGGGCCCATTGGAACTCCCCTATGACAGTGGATGGCACTAGCAGTCTCTCTCAGCCCCCAAGGGCCACCTGCCTCCTGAGTCACTGTGGAATAATTCCACTGCTCTAGTCGCCTCTTGATTTGAGCAGCAACCACCACCTGTTGCCTTTAGTGGCCACCTCAAGGACATCTCCACACTATCTCTCACTCTTTTCAATCCATTTTCCAGGAAAAAAAATGCCAGAATGATCTTCTCAAAATAATCTTCTGCTGTGTCACACTTTTTGCTTTCATGAAGCCATTCAATGCCTCAGCGATGGTCACCCTTGATCGGGCCAGGCCCTGGAGTCAACTTCAGCAAGTACCCCTTTCCCCAGTGCCTTCAGACACCAGGACATGGTGTGTAGTTCACAGAATGTCCTGTGCTCCCCACTGAGAGAAGGCTTTTGTACAGCCCTTCCCTCTGCCTAATATCCTCCTCTACCACCCTCACCCTCTATCAACTGTCTGTATTGAAAGAGCACATTCTAGCTGGTGTGGCTCAGTGGTTGAGCATCAGCCTTTGAATCAGGTCATAGTTCAATTCCCAGTCAGGGCTCCGGTTGCTTTGTGGGCTTGATTCCGAGGTGGGGTATACAGAGAGCAGCCAATCAATGATTCTCTCTCATCATTGATATTCCTCCCTCTCCCTTTTCCTTTCTCTCTGAAATCAATAAAAAAACATTTTTTTAAAAGAAAGAGCACATTCATCCATTAGGTGTTGAGTCGGATACCCAGTTTGTATTAAAGTTTTTCTTCAGTCCCTAAGCTGTGTCAGACTTTATTGCTCTTATGCAGTTTGCAACTGTTCTCATGCAGGCAGAAAAATCTGTCTGTGAGAATTATATCTTCAACACATATCTCGGGCACAGCACCTAGTAGGCCCTCCATCACAGGTTACTGTGTATCATTTGCCTAATGAATGGGTAAAACCTATAGTTCCATAAATTCATTTTCAGCCTCACATATATTATCAGGACGCCTTGCAATTGGCTTTTCTTTCCCCAGGTTGCTCTTTCTTCCTTGCCCAACCCCCTCATCAGAATGCTCTCTCATATGGGTAAATCCAATGTTGCCAGCCCCGCTATGTACTAGTATATATGAATTTGATGAGTATGGTTCCTGATTATTTATTTATATAATGAGCATAGTTTTCCATTATGTACTGAGAGTATTCTGACATCCCTTAGCTTTATTGATAGCCCTTCTGAGCTGATTTCCTCCCTGACTCCCCTCCTTTCTCCTCCACACACCCACAATACGGCCAGTTTGAGGGGGTCGCCACTGCTGGAATTCAGTGCTGTAACTTCCCATCTCGCTTTTGTTTCTGCTGCCTTAACCGCCCCTCTTTCCAGCTCTCAATGCCCCAGTCTTAACTATAGTCTAAGCCAGTGGTCGGCAAACTCATTAGATAACAGAACCAAATATCAACAGTACAAATTTCAAAAGATTGAAATTTCTTTTGAGAGTCGAAAACTGACTTCTGCGCATGGACCACAAAGTTTCAATTGCACTGTACATGCGCACCCGCACGTGGTATTTTGTGGAAGAGCCACACTCAAGGGGCCAAAGAGCCACATGTGGCTCGCAAGCCGCAGTTTGCTGACCACTGGTTTAAACCCACAGGCTGGCTCCTCCAGCAGTCTGTTTTTGCTTTAAATGTAATATTTTTATTAATTTCAGAGAGGAAGGGAGAGGAAGAGAGAGATAGAAACATTAATGGTGAGAGAGAATCATTGATTGGCTGCTTCCTGTACACCCCACTCTGGGGATGGAGTCACAATCTAGGCATATCCCTGACCAGGAATTGAACTGTGACCTCCTGGTTCATATGTCAGTACTCATCCATTGAGCTACATCATCCAGGCCAGCAATCTGTTTTCATCCTCCCCAACTGGTAACCCTCTCTCTGTCCCCCAAATGCTCACCCTTCTCACCACCACTCACACAACACAGGATGAGAGCCGTAACATGCACACATCCCATTCATGCGTGTCTCCTTTCAACAGTTAAGGCATATCCAGTGAGCATCCAGAGCTCCTGTTATACGCGAGGCACTGTGGATGGCAGGATGAATAACCACAATCCCTGCCCGCAAGGAGCTGACGATCTAGTCAGCAACACCGAGGCCAGTAGTAACTGATCTTTGAAGTATCAATGACACCCCAGACCATCTGTAAACTTCAAGGGGGGGGCGAGGGGGGGAATCATACCCTCCATACTCATTTCACTCAGGTATATTTTAATGAAGACGTGTTGTTCAAACAATAACCAAGCCCTCAGGGGCTTGTGGTAGAAATGGGACTCTCTCCATGTCTAAATGCAGGGAGATGTAGAAAAGACCATTGCATTTCACTGAGTCCTGTGTATTAAAAGTGTTTCTCTATCAGGAACGGAGCCAGACCCAGTCCCTGCAGACCCATCTCATGTCTTTCATTAGGAGCCAAATGACTACACTCTTTGCTGAGAATAATGAGCAGCGATGCTGACTGCCATTATAGCACATGACAGCCAGAGCCATCCAGAGAGGCACTTTGAGAATACAGACTGAATGCAGTGTTGTCTTAATCAAATACTTCTTTATCGATTGCTTATGGTTTTAAAAAAAAAAAAGACATGTTTGCATAACTGCCCCTCAGGAGATGTGTTGGCTGTGGCAGCTTTACTATGCCTTTGTCTCAGTCAATCATGATGACCCAAATCCTGCTGGCGTCATTTGTAGAGGAATAGTAACATCCCAAAATATAATCCACAGATTTGAGTACATAGATGCATTTAAAAATATTAAATAACTGGAGGCCCGATACACAAAGACTCATGCAAGAATAGGCTTTCCTTCCCCTGGCTGCAGCACTGCCTCTGCTCCGGCCCAGAGCCACCTTTCTACCTTCACTCCGGCCAGAGCCACCTTCTGCTTCTTGCCTTGTTGTGTCAATTTGAATATTCCCTTCTGATTGGCTGAGGATGCTGCCATCTTTGTCATGGAGTTATGGTCAATTTGCATACCCTATTTTTTATTAGATAGGATTTTAAAAGGCAACTATGAGAAAAGCTTCTTGCAACAAACGTAAGAGACAGTATATCGATTTCTTATATTTTTAAAAAATGTCTTATTGATTTTTAGAGAGAGAGCAAGGGAGAAGGAGAGAAAGAGAAACATTGATGTGAAAGCAATACATTGATCAGCTGCCTCCTGCACACACCCTATCAAGGATCAGGGATCAGATATTGAGGATTGAGCCTGCACCCTGGGCTGTGTACCCTGACTGAGAATCAAACCAGTAACCTTTGGGTGTATGGGACAATGCCCAACCAACTCAGCCACACCAGCCAGGGCAGTTTCTTATATTTTTAAAATATATACCTCTCCCTCTTTTACTTTCCTGTTCCATCTACCCAGAATGCCTCTCCACTCTGTCCCCCAAATAGGCACACGGTATCTTCAGCCAGTGTCCTCCCATAACAACACCACTCTCTTTAAGCTCATTTCAGCCTGTATCCCAGTAGTGTATTGACTCATGGAGAGCAAAGGTCAGGTCCCCTCCTCCTTGGTGTCCCTGTGACATGCTGTAGGTTCATTCCAATGGGTTGGAAAAGTAATAACTGAGAGGCAAAAAGGGAGATATCAACACTCCCCAGAATAGATAATGCAACGTTGTTACAGTCAACACTGGAAATCAAGTACTTAAAGGCATTAAGAAAATTTTAAAAAATGATATATGAGGATGATAACGAAAAAATAAAGCTATCCCTGCTAGACAAATGTGGTCTTACAATGATAACACCCAGTGCTGCAGGACATATGGTAGAAGCGGGAGAACGCCCACAGTGGCAGCACACGACCAGGCATCACGTTTTACTGACGCTGGGGAAACAGCTGGAAATGCATCCGTTCAGTCCTGGCAGAGCGATGCAATAGGACATTCCACAACCATTAACATGACAGTTAGGAAGACTAGCTGACATGAAATCAACTTCAAAGAAAACAGAAACAGCCTGGCACTCCATGTCACACTGTGGGCGAGTCTTTAAGGTTTTATTTTCATTTTTGTTAGGGTGCTCTTACTGCTTCAGTGGCATAAAAACGGATGATCTTTTCTAGGGCCGTGTTCCAAAGTTCCACATTACAATACCATACCATCTCTGGCAATTCCATTTCTGCGTGGTGCTGTGACTTACAAATGTTGATAGCACCCCGTTCGTTCACATTCTCACACATATACTACATGTATTGTATTTGTGTGATTGTGACTAGTTTATTGTATTTACATAAAAGAGAAAAAGGTACAGGTGGATTCCAGATAAAGATGGCAGATTGAAGGTACACATGTATTTTCTCTTCCTTCCCAAACCCCGTTAAAACTACAATATAGGGTTTCTTTAAAAGGCATACAAAAACAGAGAATAAAAGAGGGGAAAACAGTTCCAAAATTTTGGAAGCTGTCAACTATAATTGGGAAATAAATTAATAAAAAACATCAAAAAGTTGGGAAGCTGAGAAGGCAGATGGATAAATAGTCCCTCACTTACTAGTACTGAGAAAAAATGAATGAAGCAAGCTGGCCATAGCTTGAGAAACAACCCACATTAGACCACAGCACCCGAAATGGATTGTGATCCGTGAAGGTGAAGCTTTTTAAAAATTGAATTTATTGGGGTGACATTGGTAAGAAGATGCTCTTAATTATAATTCTTTTTCTTTCTTTTAAAAAATTTTTATTGTTTAAAGTATTACAAATAGTAGTACATATGTCTCCCCTTTTTTCCCCCATTGACCTCCCCCCAGCCTTCCCTACCCCCCAGCACATGTCCTCACCTGCCCCTGCCCCCAGTGTTTTGTATCCATTGGTTATGCTTCTATGCATGCATACAAGTCCTTAGTTGATCTCTTGCAGCCCCTGCCCCCCAACCTCCCCTGCCTTCCCACTGTAACCCGACATGCTTCCCTGCCTCTGTATCCATTCCCCCCTCCCCGTTTCTTTTCTTTAAAATATCTTGCCTCTGCAGACTACAAATAAACATATGAGAACAAGAAATGTTTGAGTCCCAATTTCAATGTCCAACAGTTCTGAGTCCCAGTTTCAATGTCAAACAGTCCCTTATGTGTACATGTCAGCAATGGTATCTGGATGGTTAAGGAGTAGGAGCAGGTTCAGTGTGTGCCTGAGACACAGTTTGATTTCTAAATGGCCTCTGGACAACTTTCTCTCCCCCTCCACCAGAATAAGACTAAGATTTTATTCCAGGCAGAAGGTAAAGCACACCTTCTACTTTGCAAAATAAGAATCCTGATAAAAAGAAATGTTTATATTTGCCTTTTAGAACCATTATCTCTGTGCCCAGAGTGAAAGGTTTGAAAGGGAACATAGAGCCAGAAGGTAAAAAAAAAACAAAACACAGGTAGCCAATTTGTGAAAACCAGGTCAGCATCATTGGAAGGGGGAAGGACTGGAAAGATATTTTTCAGGAAACAGAAACCACAGGCCTCAGTAAGTGATGGGATGTAGGGGAGCGGGAGAAGCAGATGGGAATAAGGCAGGGATGATTCCTGGAGTACTAGCTGACTTCTCTGGGGTCCGCCTCTCTTCCCTTCCCTCATTATTTTAATTGTCCTAATATGTTGTGATAGATCCTGGAAGTGCTCATCTTTTTGGAAAGCAAGTGAAGGAAACCTGCCTGGGCAATCATTTCTCCATTCTTCCTGTTCTCCAAGCGCCATCACTGGAGTTTCAAAGATGCTGGGGAGGGAGTGTAAACTGCCATTTGTATGAGGTGCTTATAAACCAGGTGATGATAACCTGGGATTTCATGTGTTAAATATGTAAATGTAGAATAATGCCCTTTTCCATGCAAATGAATCAGTCCTACTAGATGGCCTCTGTAGAAATGATTCCATTTGTCTTCCGTCTTAAGGACTCACCCCAGCATCAGTTCTGTCCCCAGTACTCTTCTGCATCCAAACTGGGGAGCATTCTTATTGGATCACATTGCTGAAAGCCAGGGAAGGGGGAGAGGGTATGAGCCAGTGAAGGTTTGCTTTGCCTTATCTGGACAGCACTTCGCCTGGGTTGCATTTGCTAGTAGTAGGTGGGAGAATTAAGTACCATTGAATGTCGCGTACTCCTTAAAATTTTTAAATATGTATTTATTTATTTTAAATATGTTTCTTTATTGATTTCAGAGAGGAAGGGATAAGGAGAGAGAGAGAGAGATACATCAACGATGAGAGAATCATTGATTGGCTGCCTCCCACATGCCCCCTACTGGGGATCGAGTCCACAACCCAGGCATGTGCCAGAATCAAACCTGGGATCCTTCAGTCCACAGGCCGACATTCTATCCACTGAGCCAAGCCAACGAGGGCAATATTTTTTTATTGAAATCACAGAGAGGAAGGGAGAGGGAGAGAGGGATAGAAACATCAATGATGAGAATCATTGGTTGGCTGCCTCCTGCATGCCCCAGGAGCCTGCAACAGGGCATGTGCCCTTGACTGGGAATCAAACCGTGACCTCCTGGTTCACAGGTCAGTGTTCAACCCCTGAGCCACATCAGCCAGGCAATGTCATGTAACTTTTCAAAAATACCATTTTCTGATTTTTAAAAAAATATGTCTTTCTGTAATTTAAGAAGAAAATCAAGAAGTAAAGGCAGTATGGCTCCTAGATTCAGTTTGTCCACCCCAAAGCTCATATGTCTCATTCTTGTGGCCAGTTCGTGCTGGAAGCCACATGTAACTGAGTCTAAAAAAAAAAAGATAAATTCCCTTTCATTATGGTCAGAGAACAACTGAAGAATATCCACATCACTAATGCTGCCACATCTTTTTAACAGAGCAGCTGGTAGCTCCTGGCTTTCTTTCTACCTTAAAAAAAAGTGTCTTTTGCTCTGAAGTTTCAGCAGGAAGCGGCTGCTTCATCACGGAGTCATGTCACATAGTCTATGGTGCTAAACTCTGCCGCAGGAGTTGAGAAACAAAAATGGAAGAAAATTGGTGCCCTGTTGGGATCAGCACCAGTGAAAAGAAAGTCACCGGTGGCCATCAAACTAAGCATCTCCTGGGAGGAAAAGAATCACAGTGTCCCCTGACACTGGGGACCTGGACATCAGGACTTTCTCAGATGCCCAGAGCCACAATAACACCCAGCAGAGGGTGTATTGGCTGGGGCACTACGTGATCATGGGTTCTTGGTGCAATTGCAGGGGGATGGATTGTGTAAGAGAATGAACTCAGATGAAAAGGCTTAGATTCTGAAAGCAGATCAGCAACGCTGTGACAGATACGTGAGAAATGAGAGTCAGCTCCGATACCTTCCCCGTGGCCACAGGCAGGAATACAGCAGAACGCACCTGCCCTTCACCTGTAGAAGGGGAAATAACTCCATTCCACAATTTAAATGAGAGACAGTAACATTAGAGTAATCAGTTAAATGACTCTAAATGATTTATATGTAAACAGTGCTTACAAATAATTTAAAAGAACAACACTGAACTTTACACACAAGGAAATCCACCCAGTGTATAAACATTTGAAAGGTTTAGCTTGGCCTGTCTGGTGTGGCTCAGTGGTTGAGCCTCAACTATGCACCACAAGGTCATGGTTTGATTTCCCATCAAGGCATGTGCCCGGGTTGTGGGCTCCATCCCCAGTAGTGGGTGTGCAGGAGGCAGCTGATCCATGACTCTCTCTCAAAACTGATGTTTCTATCTCTCTCTCCCACTCCCTTCCTTTCTGAAATCAATAAAAATATATTTTAAAAAGGGTTAGCCTGAATAGTAGCCACAATGTTACGTGCCATAAGATATCACTGTGCATCCTTTATTTCAACAGGAAATGATAAAACAAAAGGTGCACTGGAATGACCAATTTCTTGCATAGCTGATGGAAATAAAATTTAGTAAATCCCTTTTGGAAGCAATTTGTCAAGTGGTATAAAATACATTCCTATCTGATAATCAACATCTGGGAATTCTTTCTATGTTTAAGGTGAATAGCCTAAAAATGCAAAAGGGTACATTAAAGGAGATGTTGATGTGTGTGTGTGTGTGTGTGTGTGTGTGTGTGTGTGTGTTTAAGTTAAAGTTGGAGACAACCTTAATATCCAACACAGATTAAATAAACAGTAATGTGTCCATGGTTTAGATGAATGAATAAACATTCTAATTATGACAATTTATAATGTTCAATTAGGTGGAAAATAAACAAGAAGAATATTTAATGGGGACTACTGTGATAACAGACATAAAAAAATAATAGCGAACATTTACATACAGTCTTTATTGCCAGCCACTTTATTAAGCACTTTGCATTGATTATCCTATTGAACTTTCATAACAGCCCCATGAGGTTAGCATCTCATTTGCAGATGAACAAACTTTGATTTGTATGCTTAAGTGACTTGCCTAAGGGGACAGAGCTAGTAAGTCAAGTTAGGTATTCTGGCCTCGTGGCTGGAGTTCTAAATCAATACTCCATACCACCTATTTGTAAGACCTGAAGAACTGGACATGAACATGAAAAACTTAAAATAAGAATATCCAGCTGGTGGGATTATCACTCAGATTTCTTGAATGTTAGATTTTCATTCTAATAACATGAATTATTCTCTAAAACCCGTATTTCTGAAGAAAAGAAGATGGGTGCAAACAGTTGCATGAAATGGATGTAATAATGAAGGAAAATGGCAAGTTGGCCTCATTCAGTCTTCCCAGGTATTGGGGAAAAAGAAACTCGCACCGCCAGCCTCAACCACGTGTTATAGCAGAGAAAGGTGGGCCGGCCTGTTTCCCTGCTACAGGGACCTCAATCTCGGCACTATTGCATTGTGAAGTGGATGTTTTTGTGTTGTGGAGACTGTCCTGGGGATTGCAGGATGGTTAGCAGCATCTGGAACCCCTATCCGTTAACTAAGAGTGGCACCCTCCCTCCAAGTCGTGACAACCATAAACGTCTCCAGACACAGCCAAACGTCCCCGGGGGGCGGGGGGGGGGAACATGGTCCCTGGCTGAGAAGCACTGCCCTGGGTCCTCATTTCCTCCCCTTTGGCCTCTGTGGCGTCCAGGTGACCTTTGGATACTATGGTTATCCGGAGTGATTTTCCTATTGGAAAATCTAACCGGCCATTGCGAGGATAACCCTTAGGACAAGGACGTTCCTATTTCTCAATGAAAGTTGCCCACTTGACATTTGGGAGTGTCAACCTATTGGGAATGTCTCACTTTTAGGTCCATTCTCCAGGGACAGCTTGGGGCTACTACACAGGGAAGAGAACCTGGCATCAAGGAGACCACGTTTCCCCATTTACTAAGTTGGCAGTGATATTCCTTGAAACTTAGTTTTACCATCGTTACATGTGGATAATAACACGAATTCTGAAAAACTGCAGTGCGAATGCTTAAACAATGCAAAATCATCAAGAAATGTTAAGATAGTCCAACCTGCGTGGCTTAGTGGTTGAGTGTTAATCTTTGAACCAAGAGGTTATGGTTCGGTTCCCGTCAGGGCACATGCCTGGGTTCCCTTTAGGGGGCATACAGGAGGCAGCTGATCAATATCGCTCTCATCATTGATGTTTCTCTCTCCCTCTCCCTTCCTCTCTGAAACCAATAAAAACAGAGTTAAAATATATTTGCAAAAACGAAATGTTAAGATAAACCTCAAGGTGGAGTGGGGGAAATGGAGACACACAACTATACATCGTAGTAGAGGTTGAGGGGGATCCGGGAGTGTTTCCCTGCTCCAGACTAGACTGGCTGTTCCCAGCCCCTCACACCGCTCCCAGCATTACTCATCCTGCTCTAATGGATTTTCCAGCGAGGCCCTGTGGTGAGAGAATGTACCAGGTCACTGCAATGACCTTAGTACCTGGCATAATGTCTGTCTTACACATTAGGCATTCAAAAAGGATTTTAAAAATAATCAAGCAGAGAAATAAATGTTGAATGTAGGGAATGTGATGAAAAGAGAGAGGAGGAAGCCATTAATTATGCCTGAGTCAAGGACAGACACGCAGTCAAGAAAGTGGCTGCCTTTGGGCTGGGTCCTGGGAGCTGAGCAGAATTTCTCCAGGCAGATCTAAACACAAGAGATGTTTCAGGCAACGGGGAAGACTCGCCATGGCCTGACTGTGAAAAGCCTGTGTGCCCTGTTAAAACGACTTAGAATTCAACCCGAAAACCACAGGGAGGTTTAAACATACAGCTGCGACTCTCCTATTCATAAATGTGGCCATGTGGTCTCTGACTACATTTTTATAAAAACTGTTTTAAATAAGGAGAAGATCAAGAATATATAAAAGTAGAAGGAATAGTATAATGAATCCCCATGTGTCCATCACTTAAGTTTCTAAAAAATATTAGGTCATAGTAATAGCTGCCTCATTTATATTCCTACCCACTCCCCCTGCCCTGGGAACTTAAGCAAGTTCCAGACACTGCTTTATTTCATCTGTAAATATCTTCCTGTGTCTCTAAAATAAAGGACAATAATTCCATCATAACCATAATACCATTTTCAATCCCTCCCTCCCTTCGTGCCTCCCTCCCTGCCTCCTTCCCTCCCTCCCTCTCTCTCATTTTCTACCTTTCTTCTTCTCCCTCTACCTATGTGTATCTTTCTCCAATTGATTCGTCGAAGGAACCAAACCCTCTCCTCTCCAGAACTTCCCAGATTTTGTTGATTGTATCTCCACTGTGTCACTGAGCGCGTCTCCTCTATTGCCTCTAAGTTGGAAGTTAGATCCAGAGGTTTGATCAGACTGAGGTTTGATTTTGATATTTTATTTATTTATTTAAAAAAGATTTTTATTAATTTCAGAGAGGAAGAGAGAGAGAGAGAGAGAGAGAGAGAGAGAGAGAGAGAGAGAGAGAGAGAGAGAAATCAATGATGAGGGAATCCTTGATTGGCTATCTCCTGCACGCCCTGCAATGGGGATCAAGCCCACAACCCAGACATGTGCCTTTAACCGGAATCGAACCTGGGAACCTTCAGTCCACAAGCTGATGCTCTGTCCACTGAGCCAAACCCGCTAGGGCAGATCTTTCATTATTTATTTGTTTGTTTGTTTGTTTATTTATTTGACAAGGCAACTTCAAAGGTAGTATGCACATCCATTGGGAGGTTCTTAATGTCTGACTGGATCTCTTTCTGCCATTAACAACCACGGATGATCCCTTCTTGAATGTGTCATTTCACTAGTGGTACAAACTGCTAATATTGCCTTACTCCATCTTCATTCATTAACTGGAACAGTCTATGAAGTGAAATCATTCCTTGTCAACTACTTCATTACCCTGAGGTACAGTTTATACAGGAAAGGCTCATTCCTTTTCTTTATTTACCAGCCATCAAACTAAATCAATTCGTTCTCTAACACCATCCAAATGACACCCACGTGTTCTTTCTTAAATACAATTATGACTTCATGGATGGATGTAAGTGTTTTTGACGTATTTCATTCCTTTGAAATTTTTCTCCTAATTACTTCACTGTCTGTGACGAGTGGACTCAAGCTGACCCCTGGGTTTGTTTGCTGTGACCCTAGTAACCTTTGAGAGTGCCCACGCTTTTCGGTACAATACGATGATTCAGACTTCGTCTTATACTAAGAACCTTTCTTCTTCTTTTTTTAAAATGGAAAACAGTACTTAGAAATCACACTCTGTACCAAAAGTTTTCATAGCTATGGAGCTGACCATTGTTTCTAGTTCTTTGTAAAGAACTGAATTAGGTTATATATTATTTCATAGGTTAAAGATACCATAAATTTTAATTTAGGACTACAAAGTATTTACTTAATTTCTTCAAGAGTGTATCTTTATAATCCTTTCTCTTATGCTGAAATTTCTGGTTCTCAGTGTAATTGATAATATCTCTATTTATCTATCATCTATCTACTATCTATCTATCATCTATCTATCTAACTTTTCCTACTATATGCAACAAACAGCCTCCTAACAACAATAATATGCCACAAAATATCATTATCAATAAGTATTGAAGAATTTTTAAATTAACTTTATATTTCTTAGCAGGATGTGCAGTTAAATCACTATGTTTGAAATAATTCCTGTCAGTGTTTATGTAAACAACTTAATACACCATCAGGTTAATTTGCTTTATTTTTCACACCTCTTTTAGAAAGTCCTTTTTGAAAGCTGGTTTTGCTTTATAATTATTAAGACAATTATTTGTTTCAAGAGTCAAGCCTGTAAAATAAACAAGGCCTATTCAATCCAGAGAGATTCTATTTTTTTATCCCAGTCTCTTCTCCCTGTCTCCTCCCTTCTGTAGCTTTTTATGTTTTATTTTAAAAATATTTGTATTGATTTCAGAGAGGAAAGAAGAGAGAGAGATAGATAGAAACATCAGTGACGATGGAGACTCATCGATCAGCTACCTCCTGCACAATCCACACTTGGGGATCAAGCCCGCAACCCCTGCATGTGTTCTGAGAATCAAACCGTGACCTCCTGGGTCATGGTCTACCCTCAACCCCTGAGCCCTTCTGTAGCTTTTGAAAAACACACAGGGTGGGACAAAAGTAGGTTTACAGTTTTCCATTTGGAAAGTAATAATTAATAAATAATTATCCTATATAATAAAAGGTTAATATGCAAATTGACCATCACTTCAACACACAAGATGGCCGCCCTCATATGGACACAAGATGGCTACCACAAGATGGCCAGTAGGGGGGGGGCAGTTGTAGGTGATCAGGCCAGCAGAGGAGAGCAGTTGGGAGGGACCAGGCTGCAGGGGAGGGAGTTAGGGGTGACCAGGCTGGCAAGAGAGGCAGTTAGGGGTGACCAGGCCAGCAGGGAAGCAATTAGGCATTGATCAGGCTGGCAGGGGAGTGGTTAGGGCATGATTAGGCTAGCAGGTAGTAGCAGTTAGGGGCAATTAGGCAGGCAGGTAGGAAGGTGAGTGGTTGGGAGCCAGGAGTCCTGGATTGTGAGAGGGATGCCAGATTGGAGATGGTGCAGGCTGGGCTGAGGGACACATATCCTCCTCCCGCCCCGCCCCCCCCCCCCCCACTCCATACACGAATTTCGTGCACCAGGCCTCTAGTACAACAATGAACTCACAACTATAGACCTACTTTTGCTCCACCTTATATATCAAATTATGTGTATCCCTTCCTTTCTTATATGCTAATGAACTTTTATATTACCTTGCTGTTTTCCCTTTAAAGTACATTATACTGTATATGTCACATGTTTCTCCACCTGACCTTGATGGACAAAGGAAGACAGTTTTTTTCAAGCAGAGATGGCTGTGTCCAATCTCAAATCTGTATCAATTCCATGTTAAAAAGCAGTGCTTTCTGCATTATCCTATATACATGATGTATGTGCTTTGACCTGCATGTGATCTGTATACACCTTCCATGTGTACAGGTATATACTTGCATTATGCCTGCTTTATGTGGGTATATGTTAGTATTCAAAGTCCATTCTTTAAAAAAATTTTTTTTTAAATTTTTTTACAGAGCAGAAGGGAGAGGAATAGAAAGTCAGAAACATCGATGAGAGAGAGACATCGATCAGCTGCCTCTTGCATGCCCCCTACCAGGGATGTGCCCGCAGCCAAGGTACATGCCCTTGCCGGAATCAAACCCAGGACCCTTCAGTCTGCAGTTCGATGCTCTATCCACTGAGCCAAACTGGTCTCGGCTCAAAGTCCATTCTTTCTGGCCATTCTCCCCAATGGTTATCCTCTACTAAAAGAATAATATGCAAATTGACCATACCTCCAATTAAGCCATGCCCACGGCCATGGCCACCAGCCAATCAGGAGCAAATTATGCAAATAAACCTCAACCAAGATGGCTGCCACAACTGAGAGCAGGAGGGAAGCTTGGGTTTCCTTGGCAATGGATGAAGCCAAGCTTCCAGCCTGCTGTTGCCAGCCTAGGCCCTCACTCAATGCTACAAAGTTTCAATTATAGAAGATACATAATCCCAACAGAAATAGCGGTAGCCATGGAGCTGGAGAGAGAAGAGGCTAGGGTTGCCAGGGCGATGGAGGAAGCCAACCTTCTGCAGCCTTAGCCTAGGCCTCCACTCTAGGCTACAATGTTTCAAACAGAAGTGGCTGTCATCACAGAGCGAGGACAAGGCTTGGCTCCACTCCAGGCTACAAAGTTTCAGTTGCAGAAGATAAATTAATCCCAGGGCCTCTGCTTGGGTCGTGGGGGGCGGGGGGAGTAGGAGGTAGGGCATGGCTGGCCTGCAAACCACCACAGGCCCCTCGCCCAGGCCACCCCACACCCCAAGGGAACCCCCACCCTGATCCAGGACACACTTCAGGGCAAACAAGCTGGTCCCCACCCATGTACCAGGCATCTATCTTTTCTAATAAAAGAGTAATAATATGCAGATTGACCATCACTCCAACACGCATGAGGGCTGCCCCATGTGGTCAAAGATCCTGTCCCCATGTGGACACAATATGGCCACCACAAGACGGCCAGCAGGGGAGGATAGTGGGACGTTGCAGACCTACAAGGGAGGGCAGTTGTGGGCCATTAGGCCAGCAGTGTAGGGCAGTTGGGAGGGACCAGGCCTGCAAGGGAGGGAAGTTGGGGGTGATCAAGCCTGCAGGAGAGGGCAGTTAGGGGTGACCAGTCTGGCAGAGGAGGGAAGTTGGGGCCAAACAGGTTGGCAGGGGAGCAATTAGACATCAATTAGACTGGCAGGGTAATGGTTAGGGGGTGATCAGGCTGGTAGGCAGAAGCAGTTAGGGGCAATCAGGGAGGCAAGCAGGCAAACAGTTTGGAGCTAGCAGTCCTGGATTGTGAGAAGGATATCCAGCTGCCTATTTAGGCCCGATTCTACTGGGATCGGGCCTAAATGGGCAGTCAGACATCCCTCGAGGGGTCCCAGATTGAAGAAGGTGCAGGCTGAGCTGAGGCACATCCCTCCCGTCCTGTGCATGAATTTTGTGCACCGAGCCTCTAGTAGTATTATAAATAATGCTACAAAAATAGTATTTTGCATATTTCTTTTTTATATTTTACCTGCATGTCTTTGATACAGAGACTCAGAAGTGGGGTCACTGAGTCAATGTTAAATACCTAAATAATTTTGTGAAATATTACCAAGTTCCCTTCCATACTGGTCATACATTTCTGCATTTCCTCCAACAATTCATGAGACAACACCTATTTCTCTACAGAGTTGCTAAAGGAGAATGTTGTCATTTGGATTTTTGCCAAGATGACAAAAATGGGTGAGAATGAATATCCCATGGTAGCTTTAATTTACATTTCTGTTATGATCAAGGGTAAGCATTTTTCCATATATTTATGGGATTTTGCATTTCTTTTCTGTGAACTGCCTGATTATATTTCTTCCTCATAGAATTATTGTTATTTTAAGAATATTTTATTAACTTTTACAGAGAGAGGAAGGGAGAGAGAAAGAGAAACATCAGCAGAGTATGGATGGGCTGTCTCCTGCATGGCCTCAACCAGGGATTAAGCTTGCAACCCTGGCATGTTCCCTAATGGGGAATCAAACCAGCAGCCGTTTGGTGCACGTGAGAATGCCCAACAACTAAGCCACACTGGCCAGAGCTATTCTGCAATCTTAGAAGAATGTTTATATATGAGGAATATTAATCCTGCCTGTGATTACAATTGCAATTGTTTTTTTTCCACTTGACCTGTGACTACATTTAGAAACAGAAATTTATACATAGTTTTCCAATTCTAGGCCAGATTTATATTATAGATTTCATATTGATGTGGAGTTGAAAAGGAAAGTAAGTGCCCTGTAGAAGCTATTGCATCACACCGAGCTACATAAGTTATTTACAACATTGCTTGAGTTTTCTACGACTTGTAAGGTTCTTCTGAGACACCAGGGACTGAAAAGGCAGGATTTTTATCACCCCACCAATGACAATTTTGCCTGGATACCATCAAAAGCATAGTGATTTACAGTCTATATGTTATTTTCCCATCTTTCTAAATCATTAACATTTAAACACCTGGAAACTGACTTTGGGTGATTAACCTTTTAAAAATGAATCGTCTATTTACCCATGTGTTTCAAAGGTCTTGGCACATCGCAGTAGCTTCAAAAATGTTTAAGACAGAGAATAAAGGGGGGGGGGGATAAAGAGGAAAGGAAGAAAGAATAAATAAATGGAGAGTGACAGGAACTAGAGAGTCAGACAAATTTTCACATGTAACATGGCATTTTTCACCAAGGTGTCTAGAGGGAAGAATTTTACTGCTTAACTACTCTCAGAATTCTTTACCTAAGAAAAGAGCAATTAAAGAAGTCCAAATTCAAGACATCCCTAACAAGACACTATATGAGAGTAAATATTTATTTTATGTCCATAAATGCAGTACATGGGAGAAAGCACTGCTTTTGAACACAGAGTTGATGCGGATTTGAGATTGGACACAGCCATCTCCGCCTGAGGTCTGTCTCCCTTTGTCCCTCAGGGACTCTAGCTGAGGATTAATGGTGGGAAAGGACCTTGCCGAGCCCAGGAAGGTGGAAGAGACGACTATCCATGATTCATCGAAGCTTTGCTCATGTGAGTTATGGAAGAACATTATGCAGGTTGAACTGTTATAAGTGGAGAGAAGAGGTGGATTTTAAAGAGCATTGCATTTGAAACAGACACACAGAAATTTTGTGTGAAGCAGAAATCTACAAATTTACATATAGATCTATCCTATCTAATAAAAGAGTCATATGCAAATTGACTGTACCTCTGATCAAGCCATGCGCACCAGCCAATCAGGAGCAAATAAACCCTAACAAAGATGGCTGCAGCCACTGAGAGCAGGAGGGCGGCTTGAATTTTCCTGGCAATGGAGGAAGCCAAGCTTTCCACCTGCCCTTGCCAGCCTAGGCCTCCACTAAATGCTACAAAGTTTCAACTATAGAAGATACATAAATCCAACAGAAATGGCGGCAGCCATGGAGCTGGAGAGAACAGAGGCTAGAGTTACCTGGGCGATAGAGGAAGCCAAGCTTCTGCAGCCCTAGCATCTAGGCCTCCACTCTAGGCTACAAAGTTTCAATTATAGAATTTAAATAAACCCAAAGAGAAATGGCTGTCTCCATGGAGCAAGCAGAAGGGTTGGCTCAGCTCCAGGCTACAAAGGTTCAATTATAGAACATAAATTAATCCCAGATCCCAGGGCCTCCGCTTGCATCACTGGGGGCTGTGGCCAGCCTGCAAACCATCATAGGCCCCTTGTCCAGGCTGTCCCATGCCCCAAGAGAACCCCCACCCTAATCCAGGACATGCTTCAGGGCAAACCAGCTGGCCCCCACCCATGCACCAGGCCTCTATCCTATCTAATAAAAGAGTAATACACAGATTGACCATCACTCCAACACACAAGAGGGCTGCTCCCATGTGGTCAAAGATCCTTCCCCCATGTGGACACAAGATGGCCATCACAAGTTGGCCAGCAGGGGAGGACCTTGGGAGGTTCCAGGCCTGCAAGGGAGGGCAGTTGTGGGCCATCAGGCCAGCAGGGAAGGTAGTTGGGAGGGACCAGGCCTTCAAGGGAGGGCAGTTGGGGGTGATCAAGCCTGTGGGGGAGGGAAGTTAGGGGTGAGCAGGCCAGCAGAGGAGGGAAGTTGGGGGCAAACAGGCTGACAGGGGAGCAGTTAAACATCAATTAGGCTCGCAGGGTAGTGAATAGGGGGTGATCAGGCTGGCAGGCAGAAGCAGTTATGGGCAATCAGGGAGGCAGGCAGAAGCAGTTTGGAGCCAGCAGTCCTGGATTGTGAGAGGGATGTCCGAATGCCCGTTTAGGCCCGATTTTATTGGGATCGGGCCTAAACGGGCAGTTGGATATCCCTCGAGGGTCCCAGATTGGAGAGGCTGCAGGCTGGGCTGAGGGACACCCTCTGCCCTTCCCCCCCATCCTCTCCGTGCACGAATTTCGTGCACCAGGCCTCTAGTATATATATAAAAGCCTAAGTGACCGGAATTCTGGAACAACTGGAGCAATGCACACTAACGAACAGGGGGTAGATGTTCAATGCAGGAGTTGGCCTCTGGTAGTCAGTGTGCTCCCACAGCAAACCTCCTACAGCCAGCCAACCTCCTGCAGCCCCTCCCCCTGTCCAGAAGACCCCCAGCCAACAGCAAGCAGCTGGCAGGAAGGCAGGCCCCAGCAGGTAGCTAGAAGGCCCTGATTGGCCCTGATTGCCGGCTCAGCCTAGGGACCCTACCCATGCACACATTTTTGTGCACAGGGCCTGTAGTATTTCTATAAATATGCATAAATAGGTCCCTAATATAGAGCTACCTATCTAGGTAGATGGGATGAATGCCTCTTTAAAAATCTAACAGAAAGTTGTACTATTAGCTCAGACTCTGGAGAAAGGAATACATCATATTTATTGGGTCCTATCATATGGAAAATATTTTGCACACCTGACCTTATTTCAGTTCTTCCAAATCTCTTATAAGGATTATCCTACTCTATAGCTGAGGAAGCAAAGTGTCAGTGCAGTAAAATAATTTTCCAAAGTTTACTCACTAGAAGTGAGGAAGTTAACACCCAAGGCTGAGTCTGCAGCCTTTCATTATTTTCTCTACTCTACCTGCTGACTTTGGAATATATTGGTGGTTTACCACATTGTTGCAATGGATTTGGGTCCCAAATCCATTCGTTCTCAACAAAGAGCCACAGGACATGGAAAATCTGGACCCAGTTTTATTTTTCATTAACTGGAGTTATGAGAATAAATAAGACATAAAATACAATGCCTCCTTCTGCCCAGGAATGAGTTAGAAATCCAGGGAAAAACCAAGCCGAGCCACAACTAATAACTAGATTTTTTTTCGGCTGAAGCAAGGACACGAAGATAATTTAGTATTGATGGTCTATTCCTGGAGTTGGGGGCAGAGCGTGGAGAACTCTTGGATCAGTTACTGGAACAGTAATTATCTTGTACCAGAGAATAAAAGATCTTTTTTGTTTGTAGGACAAACTACTTGGGTTACTTTATCAAAACTCTATAAAGATCTTAGAAAGTAGAATCTTAATATAATTGTGAGATGAAAATGTAATTTGAGCATACTCCATTACACTGTGGAGTTTCTCTCTACATTATTCTGTGAACAGCAACTAAGTTATTTAATGACTGACAGAAATCCTGTCTCCATCTATTCTCTGACAAATTACCCACCTAATAGACAGTTTTTCATCATTGGGCATAAATTAAACTGAGAAAAATACTTTGAACCAAAAAATGAAGCACTCCCCAAATGTTTCTAGATCTTCCCAAAGGAATAATATTTGTACGGGATAAATCTAATTCTGGACCACAGGTTGTGCTTGACCTCTGCAGTTTGGAGCCATCTTGTTCTTTCTTTTGTACTGAACAGCCTGCTTGCCGACATAACTAACACCATTATTCATTTATTTTTCCATAGCACTTAATGGTTTGCTTGAGGATCTCCAGTCCAGCTGCATTTCATTTGGTTTAGTAAAAGCTAGTGCACAGTTTTGATGCCCAAAAGTAAGGGAATCATTTCCAGATGTTTGGGGATGTTCTTTGGGTACTGGATTCAGAGGATCACGTGGGATTCCCAGCTCTCCCTCTCAGTCACTGTCTAATGTCAGGGAACCTCTCTGAGTGTCAGGTCTTCACTCTGGAGTCATACAAACCACAGGCCTTTGTGTAGATTCAATAAAGTTTTTTCCCTTTATTGTTCAGTATTATTAATTACATTGTTTCCCCTTTTTTATCCCCCTATATCTCCCCTCCACCCTGTAACTATCCTACCCTCCACCCTCACCTCCCCCTCCCCAATGTCCTCTCCCATTGTTGCAAGATTTTTGTCCAGTCTCTTGCTGTACTTCCCACAACCCTTTTCTCCCCAAGAACTGTCAGTCCATTCCCTCTCTATGTCCATGTTTCTGTTATATTCACCAGTTTATCTTGTTCATCAGCCTATCAATTCACTTGATTTTTATGTTTATTTGTTGATAGATGTGTATTTGTTGTTCATAATTTATATTTTTACCTTTTTCTTCTTCCACTTCTTAAAGAATATCTTTCAGCATTTCATATAATTCTGGTTTGGTGGTGATGAACTCCTTTAGCTTTTTCTTATCTGCGAAGCACTTTATCTGATCTTCAATTCTGAATGATAGCTTTGCTGGATAGAGTAATCTTGGTTGTAGATTCTTGCTATTCATTATTTTGAATATTTCTTGCCACTCGCGTCTGGCCTGCATCGTTTCTGTTGAGAAATCCGCTGACAATCATATGGGTGCTCCCCTGTAGGTAACCAACTGTTTTTCTCTCGCTGCTTTTAATATTCTCTCTTTATCTTTTGCTCTTGGCATTTTAATTATGATATGTCTTGGTGTGGTCCTCTTTAGATTCCTATATTTTGGGGTTCTGTGTACTTCTTGGGCTTTTAAGTCAGTTTCTTTCACCAGGTGGGGAAAGTTTTCAGTCACTATTTCTTCAAGTAGGTTTTCATTAACTTGCTCTCTCTCTTTTTCTGGGACCCCAATAATTCGGATGTTGGCATGTTTGAGGTTGTCCCAGAGGCCCCTTACGCTATCTTCAATTATTTGAATTCTTTTTGTTTCTTGCTTTTCCAGCTGAGTGGATTTTGCTTCTTTGTTTTTTTTTAATCTTTATTGTTCAGTTTATTAATTACATTGTTTCCCCTTTTTATTCCCCTATAGCTTCCCTCCACCCTGTACCTATCCCACCCTCCACCCTGACCTCCCCCTCCCCACTGTCCTCTCCCATTGTTGCTAGATTTTTGTCCAGTCTCTTGCTGCACTTCCCACAACCCTTTTCTCCCCAAGAATTGTCAGTCCATTCCCTCTCTATGTCCATGTCTCTGTTATATTCACCAGTCTATCCTGTTCAACAGCCTATCAATTCGCATGATTTTTATGTTCATTTGTTGATAGATGTGTATTTGTTGTTCATAATTTCATCTTTACCTTTTTCTTCTTCCTCTTCTTAAAGAATATCTTTCAGCATTTCATATAATGTTGGTTTGGTGGTGATGAACTCCTTTAGCTTTTTCTTATCTGCGAAGCACTTCATCTGGCCTTCAATTCTGAATGAATCTTTGCTGGATAGAGTAATCTTGGTTGTAGATTCTTGCTGTTCATCACTTTGAATATTTCTTGCCACTCCCGTCTGGCCTGCATCGTTTCTGTTGAGAAATCCGCTGACAGTCGTATGGGTGCTCCCTTATAGGTAACTAACTGTTTCTCTCTTGCTGCTTTTAATATTCTCTCTTTGTCTTTTGCTCTTGGCATTTTAATTATGATGTGCCTCGGTGTGGTCCTCTTGGGGTTCCTATATATTGGGGTTCGGTGCACTTCTTGGACTCCTAAGTCAATTTCTTTCACCAGGTGTGGGAAGTTTTCAGTCACTATTTCTTCAAATAGGTTTTCATTGTCTTGGCCTCTTTCTTTTTCTGGCACCCCTATAATTCGGATGTTGGTATGCTTGAGGTTGTCCCAGAGGCCCCTTACACTATCTTCAATTTTTTGGATTCTTTTGGTTTCTTGCTTTTTCAGCTGAGTGGATTTTACCTCTTTGTATTTCAAATCTTTAACTTGGTTCTTGGGGTACTCCAGGGCACTTTCAGGTCTTTGTATAATATTTTTTGTTTCAGTCAGTGTATGCTTAATTTCTGGTTGGTCCTTTTTCATATTCTTGAGAGTCTGCTTTATATCCTTGAGGATTTCTTTCATTTCCACATTGGTCTTGATCATTTCTTTGCAGCTCTCATTTATGTCCTGGAGGGTGTTGTTCATTTTCTTGTAGGACTCATTCATTTCCTTTGTGGTCTTGCTTATTTCCTTATAGGCCTCGATCTTTTGTTGGAGCCTCTTAAAAAACCCTATAACCGTGGTTCTGAATTCCATGTCCAGTCGTTTTTTTTCCTCCATTTCTTTCACATCTGATTTCTTTCCATGTTGCTGCATGGTGGCTGCTTCCCTGAGTTGGTCAATTAGCTTTGTGTGGTAGACTTCCTACTAGGGATAGTGGCTCAGCCTCCCCGGTTACCTGAGGTGGATATGGGCAGCACAGTCTTGCTGAAGTTAAGCTCAGTTAATCGTTGTTAGCACTTGGAGGGTTGACCTCCAGGCCAATTGTCTGTGAAGCTCAGCTGTGCTCAGGTTGGGTGGGCGGAGTCTCTGGGCCAAGCCGACAGCGTTAGCTCCGCCCTATGCGGCCCCAGGGACTCTATGCAGGGGGCAATGGCCACCAGCACCTCTGAGAGAGAGCCGCTGCGAAGCTCCACCGGCTGCCGGTTGCCGGGGAATTCAGACTTTCCCAAAATGAGTCTGCATGCGCAATGTCTCACCCAGGATCGTAAAACAAAGCAGTCTGATGATTTTCCGAATGAGAGGCAAGTCGCGGTGCGCTCTCTGCGCCGTCACGCAGCTGAGCTGTTCGCGCGAGCTGCCTTCTCCACAAGCCGGCAGACCCGGCAGCACCCGAGCTTCGGCGTGCCCTCCCACTGTCCAGTTTTCACCCCGTGTGATAGTGGGTTCTCTGGACTTCGCCCAGAGCTGGAGAATCAGTCCAGTGGGACGCCTTTGTCTCCCCGTTAGAGAAAACTGGCCGGTTTTCAGCTGCCCGCCCTCTCCACTGGCGCGTGCTTCAAACCTCTCTCTGCGCGCGAATCTTTCAAGGCTGTTCGCCGCCGCTCCTCTGAGTCACAGTGTCTTATCTTCACTTTTATTTGTGGAATTTTCACTCGGCGAGCATTCTGGTGATTCTGGAAGGTGTTTGTTCTTTCGTTAAGTTGTAGTATTAAAATTGCTGATTATGACGGCAAGATAGGTGTTTTGCCTTTGCCGCCATCTTAGTTCCTACGTACGTTTTTCTGATGACTCCCAAAAAGCAACCATTCCATTGAGCTTCATACTCCCATATCACTTGTTTAGTTGACATCTCCATGTCCATAGCACACACACCCCAAACTACATGCCTATTTTTTTTTCCGTAAACAGACTCCCTCAGATTTCCCCAAAATGGCACCATTGCCTCCGCACAACTGTTAAAAGGAAAAACCTCGGATTTTGCTTCTTTGTATTTCAAATCTTTGACTTGGTTCTTGTGGCCCTCTGGACTGCTTTTAGGACTTTGTGGAATATTTTTTATTTCAGTCTGTGTATGCTTGATTTTTAGTTGGTCCTTTTTTTTATCCGTGAGGGTCTGGTTCGTATCCTCAGAGGTCTTGTTCATTTCCTTGAGGGTCTCATTCATTTCCTTGAGGGTCTCATTCATTTCCTTGTAATTCTCATTCATTTCCTGGTTGGTCTTGTTTATTTCCTGGTAATTTTCATTAAGTTGATCAGCCTTTTCTAGAAGCCTCCTGAAAAGCCTTATAACCGTGATTTTGAACTCTATGTCTTGTCTTTTCTCCTCCATTTCTTTCACACCTGATTTCTTTCCATATCTCTGCATGGTGGCTGCTTTATGTGGTAGATATCCTCAAAGGGACAGTGGCTCAGCCTCCCCAGTTACCTGAGGTGGGTACTCTTGCTGCAATCCTTTATGGGTTGTACAGTATTTTTGAATTTAAACACAGCTTGTTGTTGTAAGCCCTAGGAGGGTTTGACCTCCAGGCCAATTGGCTGTGAAGGGAGACTGTGTTCAGCTTGGATGGGCGGAGTCTCTGAGCTGTGCAGGCGGCCTCAGTGTCAGCTGCGTCCTATGCGGCGCTCGCGCACGCGGGTCTCTGTTGGATTGGGATGGCTGCAGACACCTCCAAGAGAAAGCCGCTAGTCTCTTCCCTTTGGCAGACAACTCTGCCTCTCCCCAAATGTGTCTGCACACCCAAAGTCTAGCCCAGGGTTGTAAAATAGATGGTTTCCTGGACCAGGAGACAAGTTTCCAGGGGGCAAGTCGCGGGTTTGTGCCACCCTTGCGCGGAAACTTCTTTTCCCCGCCTCTGGGTTTCTTGCAGACTAGGAGCCTCTGCCGCGCCCCGCTTCCAGGGTGCATCCCCCGGACCTCAGACCTCGCCTGGCTCTGGGGAATCTGTGCAGTGGGACGTCTCCACATACCCCAGATCTCGGACCTTGCCTGGCGCTGGGAAATCCGTGTAGTGGGACGTCTCCGCCCTCCCTGTTGGAGAAATCCGGCCGGGGTTGCTGCTCCAGCCCCATCCCGCGCGCGTGCGCCACCAGGATGGCTCCTAACCTGTTTCCGTCTGAAAGGCTGCGCTCCCGCCGCTCCTGAGTCTCAGCGTCCCACCTTTACTCTTATTTGTGGAGTTTTCACTCAGCCAGCTTTCTGGTGATTCTGGGTGCTGTCTGTTCTGCTGTTATGTTGTAGTTCTTAAATCGTTGCGTGGGGCAGAACAATAGGTGTTTACCTATGCTGCCATCTTGGTGTTTTCCCCTCAATAAATTTTTTGAAGTAAAAGCAGTTCTGTTAGTGTGGAAGCTAAAACACGGTTAGTGAAAAGATGTCTTTGCCCAGAAGTCTTTCTACAAACTACATACATATTTTTAATGTACATTTTTATTGATTTCAGAAAGGAAGGGAGAGCCGAAACTGGTTTGGCTCAGTGGATAGAGCGTCGACCTGCAGACTGAAGGGTCCTGAGTTCGATTATGGTCAAGGGCATGTACCTTGGTTGCGGGCACATCCCTGGTGGGGGGTGTGCAGGAGGCAGCTGATCGATGTTTCTCTCTCGTCGATGTTTCTAACTCTCTATCCCTCTCCTTTCCTCTCTGTAAAAACATCAATAAAATATATTTTTTAAAGAAGAAAGGAAGGGAGAGGGAGAGAGAGCTAGAAACATCAATGATGAGTGAGAATTATTGATCTGTGGCCTCCTACATGCCCCCTAATGAAAGTCAAACTCATAACCCAGGCATGTGCCCTGACCGGGAATCAAACCATGACCTCCTGGTTCATAGGTGTATGCTCAATCACTGAGCCGCACCACCTTGGATAAGTGAATAATTTAACTGAAACTTTTCCATAAATAACTTGGTTCACAGCTTCATGAGCATGTGCACTGTTTATCTTTTATTCACCCAGAAATACAAGGACCTAGCACATTGCCTGGCATGGCATAGGATCTCAAAGTCACAGCTTTTGAGTAAGGAGCAACATCAATCAATTAATCAGCCAGTCAGTCATTTATTGAATGCTTACAATGTATGTGTGTGAGGCAGATGGGAAATGTTCTAAGAGAACAAGTTACCTTGTCCAATTGGCTCATCTTTGTCTCTCTAGATTTATAGCATCTAAAAAAGTTTCTGGTATAATGTAGATGCTCAATAAATACAAGGGAAGTGAATGATTCCCTCTATCAAGTGGCCATGATGGTAGTTGGAGAGAGTAGATTGACACTGAAACTGAGAACCACTCACTGCCCATCTGTAGGCCATGGAGGCGCAGAGACAGGCAAGGCTTCTGGTGGCACACGGCTTCATAGAGGAGATAAGAACCAGCTACCATGGCAACGTGAGTGGACACGGAGGAAGTGGAAAAATGCAGGGTGGCCTGCTTTGAGGAGAACAATAGGTACAAATGCAGAGAAGTGGGTGCATGAAGAGAGATGTATAGCCCTGGACCACCCATGGCCTTCCTGGCATGGGGCTTTCTCAATGATGAGGATCTTACTCTGTTCTATCATGGATTGATGGATGGGACCAGCCATTCAGAGTCTCTCAATCTCAGGTGTCCCAGGTACAAAGCGTATCCCAGAGGGCTCTGGATATGACAGTGGCTGTAAGATCTTTGAAACATGAAAATTGTCCCTTCAATCCTTTAAATTGTGTGCTGTCTCTGAGATTTACATGTGCATTTATCATTGTAGCAGAGCGTCTCTTTTTCCATGGAAATCCCTTCAAGGGTCTCTAATAGCAGAACCTTAAACAAAGTCCCACCCATAGATCCTGGAGAAACAATGAAAGTGGGTCCACCTGGATGCAGGTGATGCAGGCAGGGAGCCAGGTCCACAAAGCTGGGGAGCTGACCATGCTGTGGCTTTGGGGGAAGAAATTATGTTTTCATCATGTTCATACCAACTTACTATAGAGTTACAGGTGTTCCTTGCACCCCTATTGCTCAGAGGCATGAAATACTGCTCCAAGGATATGTAGGCACACGCTAACCTCCTACCATTGAAATAGAGGCAGTAAAACTCAAATGCACTTGGTGTGACATGACTCAACATAAACTTAATTTTTTGAGATGCAAAAATGTAGTGCCATTTAATGCCAAATAAAGTACTGCGGTTGCATGATCCTTTTCAATAGGAAGCGAGGAGGGTCCACAGGCAACAGCTGTGCAAGGACAGAGCCATAAGTCAATGCTGCTTTCAGGGACTCTGACCCAGACAATGGTCTGCTGTGTTAGTCTGGTACCTAATATTTGGTGTGCATAGTACTCACCCTTGAAACAACTGAAATATGCACCATACTTCGGGGCTCACTAGGACCAGGACAGAGTTCAGGAGTTTGCCTGTTAGCAAGCATCTCCATGCTTCTGATGGATGATACCCCAGGAATCCTATTTTGGGAAACGTGGCTATTGATGGCTTTTAAGAAACACTAGAATAAATAATGTGGTCACACCTCAGTTTCATGAAATCCCTCTCCTAGGGCCTAAGGGGTGGCTTAGGAGAGGGGTCCTGAGCAGGAAGCTCTCAGAAGGCTGACTCAGTCACCCAGGTGAGACAGGCAGGTGCTTGCACCAGGTAGGGCTGGGAGGGAGGAAGTGTCACGGACACAAGCTCAGAGGGAGGGACAGCTTTCCCCGACCCACTAGCTGGGGTGACAGTAGCATGAAGGTCAGCCACTGCTCCAAGGAAACTCCATGTCAACAACAGAAAAGAAAAATACACGCTGACATATAGGGAGTAGGATTCGATCGGAAATGTTCTGACAAGTAGGGTTGTTCAACTTCCATGCCATTTTAACCTTCAAAGAACATCTTGGGGCATTTCATAGACATGGATATTCTTGGTTAGCTCAGCAGTAAGCAGTGCTGAAGATGTGGCATTGTGTCATCATTTCGAGGGATGGCACAGGTTGTATTCCTGTATTCAACACCTACAGAGAAGCTGCTGTAGTCTGTAGTCGGTAGGAATCATGGCAGGGGCAAGATGGCTCAGACTCAGCATGGATGGGAGCAATGAAATAAAGTTGTGCCATTAACGATGCAACAAGGTCCTAGGAGGGACCCAGGCAAGATTCTACAGGTGTTCAGAAGTAGGAGGGATGACAATCCCAGAGGCAGTTTGTACATATAGAAATTAGTAAGGAAAGAGATTTTACACCTAGAAAATAGCTTGAGAGCATGACTGAAGATAGCCAAATAAGGACTGTAAACATTGGACATAGAAGCTCAAACAAACTGAATCTTGAGGTTCATAAATGGGAGAAGAACTGGAATCAATCAATAAACAAGCCACATTTACTGAGCACTCACCATGTGCTGGGATTGCTCTGAGTAGCTTGAATGTTTTAACTCTGAAGCAACCTTGCACGGTGCTCCCCAGTCTGGCAGATAAGAGCACTGAAGGGCCTTGAATACTGGGCTGAGGAGCTGGAATTCGTAGGCCAGGGATCTCCAACTTCTCTGTGTTGCCCTGGTGCTCCATGGAAGGCCCTTGGGGGTGCTCTGGGGCATGAGGAGAAGGATCCAAGAGGACAAGTCCCCCACTTCTAAAGTCTAAACTAGAGATGACCAGCTTTCACCTGTTTTGTTTTCTAGGCTTCTAAGTAAGGTTTTGTTTGGAGAAAATAATGCTTCTTTAAAGTTTTATGATTCTGTGAATTGTTTGGAGATGGGGGTATCATTATAAATGTTATATCTATAAACACAAGATTTATCTGGGAGTATGAGTAGAATGACATCAATAGGAAAATCCACTTAAAAGTCATTTTGATGGTCCAGGTTCAGAGATCACAAACCCGGGGCTGAGGAATGTGTTGGGGTGCAGGTTGGGGTACGGATGGGTCTAGAGCTAAGGCATAGATAGGTGGGCCATAGGTGATATGGGAACTGAGTGGGGAGAACAAAGGAGGAGGGAGGAGAATAGGGTGTGAGCAGAGTAAGAGTGGCTCAGGTCTGGCTGGAATCAGGTTTTGTCTCCTCACACTGGCTAGCAGAGGAGTCGGCTTTCCTGCTGGGAAGGACTCCGAGTTCCTCTACCCCCAGCAAGATGTCCTAATGAAGTAAGACTCTCATAAACTTGTGCTGATTTAATTAAACTGTCCCATGACATCATCTCAAGTTCAATTTTTAGACAAGGTGGAGACAAAAGGTGCCTTTGTTTTCGACTTGAAATGCATGGGGAGAAGGAGACACACCTCCACACAGCTTTCTGGGCATAAATGCATAAATGCAGAGTGGGGCTGCCGAGAGAGCAACGCTTTTGCAGCCAAAAGGACCCAGTTTCAAATCCTCCCTCGTCCATTTTCAAATGTGCCACTGAGAAAGTTTTCATAACTGTGATAATTGCATTGGTTTTTGCAGTTTTAAAATGAGGGAGATGATGTATGTCTTCCTAAAATGTTGTGATAATTTATGTAATGCTCAGAATACTGCTTGGGTATTCAGTAAATGTTATACAAATATTTGCACTCCCTTCTGCCCAGGCCATGTTAAAGAAGGTATCTCTTTTCATACCCCTGTCCATGTCCAAGGTCATAGAGTTTAACATCCTTAAGGAATGTCTGTGTTTATGAAAGGTAAATTAACGAAACATCCATGATATTCTCTAAACAGCTTGCAAAGGTGATAAATCCACTAGTCCAAGCTGTGAGTGAGGGCTGTATTCAGTTCAGTCCTGGGTAACGGTAAGACTTCCCCCTAGAGATGGGAAAACCGCACCATAGGTATGACATGTTATTATAGGTGCCAGGGGGAGTCAGAAATCTCAGATAACTGAGGTAGCTTCATAAAGTTCTTTGTCTCTCTTTTTTTCCCCCATAAGCATTTAGGATTATTAGCTATACTTCAAAGATGATTTTTTTTTCACTTTTGTTTTCTGAAGGAGGGTATACAAACATATATGATTCTATATATTTTAAAATGAACAAAAAAATTCCCCTTCTTTATTTAAAAACAATAATTGTGAAGCCCTTGAAGACAAAGTCAAATACTGAGGACTCAATACCAATGCCATTTGTGATTTGCATAGACTACAAAGGTAATCAATCTCGCATTGTTTGAAGTTCAATGAGTACACAGCAGTGGATGACTTTGCAGGGAATAATCCTCTCCAAATGTTATTTTCAATGCACAAGTGCCTGCCAAATAATGCTGTGTTTCCCTGGGTAGACAATGGTCCACTGCCCACGGGGGAGGGACTGCTAGGGAGATGAAAGGGGTAATGCAGAAACAGGAAGCATCTAGGTACCACCAGGTACCCACCATGAATGGGGAGGAGGCAGGCACCTACGCAGAGGTTTGTATTTTGGGTTCTCCAGGCACAGTGGAGACCTGGCACCAACCCAGAAAGAGGGCATGTAGGCTATGAACATGTTCCTTTTGTGGTGTGTGGAACCTGGCTTGGATTGGCTTGTAAGACTCAACTGCTACATATTCCGATATTTGGCAGCTTAAAACAGAGCACTGGGAGTATTTACACCAGGGAAATTGGCAGAGTTGACAATAAATGAAACCCAATGTTGCCTAAGCACATTACCCTCAGGACAGAGATAATCTCGAGGGGTGTTTGTTTTCAGTGAGATGTCTCCTAAAGGAAACCAGGACCATTCTATGCACAAACCTAACCTTTCCGTTGTTGACTCTTGAAAACAGAAGAAAGAAAAACCCTTCCTCCTGCTGTAACTTCCGCAGGGGGAATGAAACCTGCGTCATCACACGCTGCTTCGCTCTGAAGCGCAGGTTCTGCAGTGGCCATTTTGATGAGTGATTTCTACATTTTGACAGATTTCCTCAGAATATGACCTACCTCTGAAGAGCAATAACATCCCAGATGGTGTCGTCAATGAGGTATCGGAATGGCTGTTAATTCCCAATCAATATGACTTCTCAGAGTGAGTTGTGTGTGTTTACAGAGTGCATCTGTGGGTGTTCCCAACAGCAAGCTTGCACGTTTTAAAGAGGAGAGATTCGGAGAGTCTGAGAGAGCAGCTGCAGGGTGGGAAACAGCAGGATGGGGAGAATAGAATCATGAACATGAGTTATCTTGTGTGCATAGTACCCATTTAATCCCCAAAACAGAAACAGAGGAATCATTATTTATTCACTCATTCACTTATTCCTATTCTTTTTGTCCAACAAATATTTTGAGCTTAATGGCACTATGTCACGTGTTGAGCAAAGAGTAGTGAGAAAGACATCAGTGGTCCCTGCCCCAAAGGAATTGCCCAATGGGGAAGACAGTTATCAAACTAATTATTACACACATAATTACTGAATTTCAACTGTGATAGGTGCTGCAGTGGAGAACTATAGAATGCATAAAGAACAAATAACAGGATCCCACCAAGGCCTAGGTGATCAAGTAGGACTTCCTAACAGGAAGTGACATACAGCATTCCAACATAATGCATGTATTCATTCAACAGTTCTGCATGAATGCTAGCGTTAGGGGATCCAAAGATGAAAAGGCTGGTCCTTGTCCTGTATAATGGCCCATGTGATCATCTGAGATGCAATGACATAAAGACGTGATAAAGGGAAACATGGGGTGTGGGGAAGCAGAAGACTCATGAGGTCTTAGAGTCTCCCTAGAAAAACTGATGCCTATACATAAGCTCCATTCACGAGCAGGAGTTCACCAAGGAAAAAGTGGGAGGGTGAGGGAAGGACCACTCCAGCCACAAGCAAAGGTGAGGCGGCATTAGTCCCGTCCCCTGTTGTCTAGATCACCACTGAATAATTCAGCCAAATACATGTAACTGTGTCTTTACAGTTGTTTTCTTCCCTGACAGTTTCAG
Source organism: Antrozous pallidus (assembly GCA_027563665.1). Taxonomy (NCBI): domain Eukaryota; kingdom Metazoa; phylum Chordata; class Mammalia; order Chiroptera; family Vespertilionidae; genus Antrozous; species Antrozous pallidus. The sequence goes on from CM050525.1 coordinate 47,822,545, forward strand.
TGTCAGAGGATGTAGGAAATGAGCCTGTGTTATCCATCTCCAGCACGGTCAGCTTTTGATGGGAACAGCTGCTGAATTTCCTCAGGGCAAACAGAATGTAGGGAGGAGGGAAGAAGACGTAAAAGCAAGGAACTGTGGACGGACACGGGCCAGCACCTGGGGGGAACCCCTGAGGCACCTGCCTCAGCTAGAGAGGAGGAGGTGGAGGCAACTAGAAAGAGCCTCAGCCTATATTTTTTTGAATGGCCCAATGGAAGACAGCAAGACCTAGCCAATGTATGAGGAAACAGGTGACCCCAAAGTACTCAGCCAATGAGGAACCGGAAGAAGGAATGAATAAATGGGCTGCCCGAGGTGTGCCTGTACAAATAAATGGACATCCACTTTCCAGAGCATATGAAAAGTCTCGTTTTTTTTTCCCATACTTCTGTCCTGTGAATTCGGACAGGTGAGCATTTCTCACAGAGGAGCAGGACACCGTGTCCTCCATGGAGGCACTTTGAGGCAATGTCCCACATCAGAACAGCAGCAAGGTATGGATCTCACAGAACTCGAACGGGTTCCCACCTCCCCCATCAAGCTATGTGACCTTGCACTAAACACTTGAACCCCTCAGATTCAGTTTCCTCATCTGCGAAGGTGGGGGATGTTCATGGAGATTTATGAGATTTTTCCAGGCAAGGCACCAGCAGCAAGCAGAGCCTCCATGGATGTGGAAGTGGACTGAGGTCATTTGATGATCCGTGATCCAGTGGATACTGATGTTCACATATCTTTCTTTTGTGTTTCTGGCTAAAGCAATCTTGTAAGTGACTTAAGCATCAGAAGCAACCTTGAGGCAGTTGCTTCTACAGAAAAATTGGGAGTACTGTTTAGGGGCCCCATGCGGTCAGGGGACAAGAGAGACACCTTTACTAAGTTACTATTGACTTGCTATTGGCATCTTCAATGCAACATCAGTGCTTTCCACTTTTGCCAGGTATGGTTTGAATCTCTATAATCAGTGAAATAAAACGTTAAAAAAAAAAACGCCTCTGTCTAAATATTGGATATTGACAGTAATTGCCTGCAGAAGGGGGTTTTAGCTCACTCCTCTAATTGGTTTTGCATAATTAATTTGGGAATCTGCTTTATCAACTTGGATTCTGACACTTGTACCCAGAGCAAGATTTACTTCATTGCATCCAGGAACTATCAATTTTAAGGTGCACCGTTATTGTATGTACAACTCAGGAAGAAAAATGTCTGCCAATTAAACTGTGACCCAGTGACTTCTTATCACTCTGTTGTTTTCTAAACTCACCGAAAGGATCTCCTTTAGACTTATTTAGACACAGATTTTATCAAATAAAACTCTTGTGTTTAGTAAAATAAGCTGGCTAAGGTACTAATAAGATTTCTTCCTATTCAGAGTAGAAATTTATTATTGTAATGGGGATTTTTCTTTCCTAAGCGATTGATCCTCATTCTGCAACTTTTAATACAAAGAAACAAACAGGCAGTGATAATGATGTCAAGATCAAAAGCATTCCGATTTCAGAGAAATTAAAATGTGAGAGAAAGAAAAAAGGTGCCTGTGTCTGAGCATTGCTTGAAAGCAGTAAAAACGCAGCGAGTGCGCCTGCCATTCATCAACCGGTCCGGGGCTCATTCGCTCATGAGGGTCCTGGGTAATTGTACAACGATGGACCAGGAGCTACATTTTCAACTCCGGGATCAATATTTCACTTCATGAAGTTAGAAAAGGCCCATCATGCCGTTTTTATTGTCCCTGTTAAAATTCCATTCTGGACCCCAAGCTCTCCAGCATCCCTTCATGCCGATCCAACAGCACCCTGGGGACACGCCTGGTGCCACAGGACGCTTCCAGGGAAATGGGAACATTCATTTGGCAATAACAGTAACTGCCAGAGTCCAAGCGATACTGCGGAAAACTTTTCTCCCTCTGCTTTTATATTTCATCTCATCCATTTCCCCCTTCTCTTTCATCTTGAAAACTGCTGCATGGATCTCTGGTGGAACTGCGTGGGTAGGGAAGGCTTTCTACTTACTTTCCTCTCCTGCCATCCCCTCTTTACATCCCATAATGCACCTGCCAGGCCTGGTGCCTGAAATGACCCGCAGAAGGGGGCCTCTGGGAACAGCCCAGACATCCTGTGCAGGCTACAAAGCTACAGCATTTCCTAAACCCGAAACATTACCCTGTGACTCCCTGGTGAGTTATCCACAGGTTTCTCAAAACAGTTGTGAGCTAACTCTATTTATTATAGCTCACTCCTCTGTACTTCTGTTCACTCAGCTAAAATGTATGGACCAGACTCTGTACAGTTAACTGGGAGATGTGACAGGAGTGAAATACTCCTGTCTTCTGTGAGCTTGGAATCTCGCAATTAGTCATATAAAATAATAAAAAAAAGTGGAAACAGTGCTTTAAATGAGGGTGGTGAGGGGCTGGGACACTCTGCTAAGAATGAGAGGGGATGGAGGTCAGTCTGCAGAGGGGAAAAGTCACAGCAGATAAAAGAGTACACAGTGGGTTCAAAATAATACCGAGAGCCCAGATGGTGTGGCTCAGGGGTTGAGCATAGACCCATGAACCAAGAGGTTACCAGTTCGATTCTAGGTCAGAGCACATGCCCGGGTTGTGGGTGCCATCCCCAGTAGGGCGTTTGCAGGAGGCAGCCAATGGATGTGCTTCTCTCTTATGGATGTTTCTACCTCTCAATCCCTCTCTCTTCCTCTCTCTCTAAAATAATAAAAAATAGAGAGAGAATAAAAATAGTCCGGAGAGAGACCACGGACACATCACCTAGTTCCCCCAATGGTGGAATCTTTATAACTATTATGTTATCAAAACCAGTAAGTCCATATTAGCACAATAAAATAACCACTTCACAGACCTGACTCCAAATCCATCATTTTGTATATACATTCATTTTTTTTCTTTTTCTATAATGAATGCATGTAAAAACCTGAGCATTTTAGAGCAGCAAATTGCCAAGAATGGAGAGAGGGGAAAAGTTCCAAATTCAAGCGCAAGTCTCCTTTCTCGTCCAGTATCCTTGTTAGTTTCCTTCTATGTCCAAAGGGCCCAGGTGACCTCACTACAGAGGATGGCAACAGGAGGTAGACAAATCTAGAGTGATCCATGCCAACCTCCAGCTGGGTGGTGTGCCCATCAGGAAATGAGCCAAGGCCATCCAGTGTCATTTGTTTCATAATGTCACTGGTGTCAGCTGACATTGGGTTTCCACTTGAATTTTGATGAATATGCTAATGGGGTCCAGCAGAATGGTGCTTGAGCCTTGAGGGAAGACCATCTAGCTCTGGATCCTAACTGCCATGTCCCAGCTCTGTAACAGTGAGCAAATCACCTCACCTGGATGGCAGCCTCTTCACCCGGGAAAGGACCATGCAGATAACTCCTCCCTAGAAGGTAAGGCTTTCGGCACAACACCTGGCCATTAGTAGGTGCTCAATGGATGGGGAATGTGATTCTACTGATCACGAACGTTCTTCGATGACATTCACACTCTTTATCCTGATGATATGACCTGACATTTACTATTTTTCCCAAATATATTTTTTTATTGATTTCAGAGAGGAAGGGAGAGGGAGGGAGAGATAGAAACATCAATGATGAGAGATAATCATTGACTGGCTGCCTCCTGCACAGCCCACACTGGGGACTGAGAATGCAACCCAGGCATATGACAGAATCAGGAATCACATGTTCATAGGTCAATGTTCAACCACTGAGCTACACTGGCGGGCTACTTATTTTTTTTCTTTTAAATTATAGCATGCCCGAGAGTTTGCAAAATGCTTACACGTACATATTTCTTGTTTGTTCCTCTCTTGTAAGACTCCAAAGCCTGACTCGCCTGGGGTTACACAGGCAGTAAGTGGCAGGGCTATATCTAATCTCTGGTCTAATAATTTCAAATTTCGTGTTCTTCCTGCTGTACCCAGCAATCTCCCAGGTGCCAAGGGGTTGTCAAGATCCTTCTGAGGAAGCGATGAAATGGCTCGGGATAATTTAGGGGCAAAGGAGAAACAGCTTTCAAGTTTGTAACAAAGTCAAACCGGGAGTGAGAGTCCATCCCTGCAGGGGAGCTCCCAAGAGCTGCTGACAGTTCATGTTGGTTGACGTGCTGCCTGTGGCACAGAGCGAACATTTCTGTCCTTTCTCCTGTTCTCTGCCACGTCACCGGTGTGGTCACCCATGGCCTGAGAATATACGGTGCGCTTCCCTTTTCTGCTCTAACCAGGAGTGTCAGAGTGCAAAGGTACCTAAAGAATAGGCCACTTCTTGGGAACCTATTGTTTCTGGAGTCACTGCAAACAGCTTGACAAGCATTATTGGGCAGAGGACAAATAGGGAGCACCTATGATGATTTCTTCTCCACCAGAAGTGACATCAGTCCCATTGGGAAGGGAACATAAAACATCTCCAGGGAAAGTATCTCCAGGCAGCTGTTCTCCCCCTGGTGCAGAAACACTGAGAAACGCCATGATCCTTAGCCTCCACCCTGCCCTGTCTTCACTCATACAGCCTGGTCTCCGAATAAGGAGTTGGCTCCAACTGGAGCCTGTTGAGATGTGCCCTGTGTGAGGGGATAATGGGGGTTGGTGGGGTAGGCTGAGGAGACAGGCAGACTGAAGAGGAATCCTGAATTCTCCTTTGCCCATGAGACTGGGGTACACTTTCATAATCCCTGAGGCTCCTTTGTCATTCTCATTGATACACTGGTTTGCCACTTCAAATTCACCCTTTTGCAAATCAAATTCATGATTTTCAAAAGGGTGAATTGGAAAATCTGTAATGTGGGATCGATTAATCCTTTTTGGGTTAATGTGAGGATTTCACAAGATGATGTCTACTAAATGCCTAAAATAATAGTCTGGCACATAGTAGGTGCTCAATAAATGTCAACCTCAATTCTTTGCCCCTGTGATGTCTATTCGTTCCTGCAGGCAAGCAGTAAAACCTATACCCATTATGTCTTCAAGAGCCAATGCAGAACTCAAAGCATAACCATAGGATACAAGATACTGGGGTGGGGGGGGCAGGTGAGGGCATGTGCTGGGGGGTTGGGAAAGCCAGAGGTAAGTCGGGGGGGGGGGGGGAGAGAAAAGGAAACTTATGTACTACTATTTGTAATACTTTAAACAATAAAAAAAATAGCCAATGCAATCTTAACTGATTACCTACATCACCTTAACATTTCCCTACTTCTCTTATCCCCAGTCCTTTTGGCAATGAAGTTCAAGCTCCCTGCCTGCTGAAGGCAGGGCTGCCATCTCTGGAAGGGCACTTGGAGCCTCCGTCTGCTTGCTGTGCCCTAAGCATTAGCCCCACCCACCAGGGGATGGATGAGAATAATTCTCCAGCTAATTTGTCAGTTACATGGAAAAGTGGTCCCACGATCAAGGCTGTCTAGATTGCACTGGTAATGACCACATGCAGGTTTCCCAAAGCGTCCTCTTGTCTGTCTCCGACGCTGATGGAGTGGCTAAGATTTCGAGTGGCCTTTGAGCCAGATTGAAATTGCGGCCGATGTAGATAAACACTGGGACTGGAGGGAATTTATAAGTGATGACATGGTACTCAGCCGTGGGGAGTGTCAGTCAGGACCGCAGACCTCAGAATGCAGACCTGTTCTTCCTCCGGCCTACACCCATCGCCCTCCCATACCCGGCGTGAACGTCTCCCTGGCCAAGCCTCCCTGACTCCTTTTCCCAACCCGAGCTGGATGAATTACTCTAGACCTGTGCGCTGACCGCATCCACAGGGAGCTCTGAACCCGGGACAACCCTGGCTGAATCGATGAGTTGTTGCCTCCACCAGTGGCGGACTGATTTGAGATCATGATCCTGTTGCCTATGTAAGTAACTGCCACATAGCAGGTGTTCATTAATAACTGGGGAGGAGAGGAGAAGGGAAGGGAGGAAGAGACCTCCATTAAAGGCCCCATCATTTCCCTGCTCTGCGACACAGAGCCACACAGCCATCCTGCTCCCACCTGCCTCTGCGCCCTCACAGTTTGTTCTCCATAACCCCCTCTGCGGGGCTGCCTGGCTCCTGGGAGGCACAGTGGATAAGGGACCTGCAGGTCCTCCAGAGTCCTCCCTGACATCCTCCCCACACTTCTTGGTTACAATGAGAGTCAGCCGCATACAAGAGGGGGAGAACAATAGCAGTGGCTTAACCCAAGACAGAGCCTTATTTCTCTCCCGAGAGAAAGAAGTGGAGACCGGACAGTTCAAAATGGTGGCTATTTGCTTCGGATTCACAGAGACCCAGGGCCCCCTCTTTCTGCTCAATCACAACTTCAAAGTCACTATAGGGTTCAAGATTTGCATGGGCACTGCAGGTGGCATGGACATATTTCAGACTGGAAGAGGAGGGAAGGCAGGAGGGTGCACTGGAGGCAGTCCCAGCCAAGGTGACTCACATACATCACTTCCACAAACACCTGTATGGCCAGAATGTAAGCAGACCACAGCACTGGGCTAAAAGGGAGGTGAAGAAACATAGTCCTTTTCTTTTGCCCAAGAAGGCAATATGCCTTATCAAAAACTGGGGCTCTGATATTAAAGAGTTCAGAGAGAATATGCCTTGAGGTGGACAACTAGCAACCATAGCATTTTGGATAAAAATAAAAGAAAAACACCCAGCCCATATCGCTCAGTGGATGGATGTCAACCTATGAACCAGGAGGTCATAGTTCAATTCCTGGTCAAGGCACACATCCGGGTTGTGGGCTTGATCCCCACTAGAGGGTATGCAGAAGACAGCCAGTCAATGATTCCATCTCATCATTGATATTTCTATCTCTCTTTCCTTCTCCCTTCCTCTCTGAAATCAATAAAAGATGGAGGAAAAATGATGTCTTCTTTTCAGCTCCATGGAAGCACCTCAAAGAAATCAACCAGCAGAAAGAAACAAATATGTTTAATTAGAGGCCCGCAGCTAAACAGCTCTGCACTGAGTGTCTTCCTCCTGGTGGTCAATGCATGTCATAGCTACCAGTTGGCTGGTCAAACGGTTGGCTGGTTACTTAGGCTTTTATATATATACTAGAGGCCCGGTGCACGAAATTCATCACGGGAGTTGGGGATGTCCCTCAGCTCAGCCTGCACCCTCTCCAATCTGGGACCCATCGAGGAATGTCCGATTGCCCATTTAGGCCCGATAGATAGGATCGTGCCTAAATGGGCAATCGGACATCCTTCTCACAATCCAGGACTGCTGGCTCCAAACCGCTCACCTACCTGCCTCCCTGATTGCCCCTAACCACTTCTGCCTACCAGCTTGATCACCCACTAACCACTACCCTGCCAGCCTAATTGATGTCTAACTGCTCCCCTGCCAGCCTGTTTGCCCTCAACTTCCCTCCTCTGCCAGCCTGGTCACCCCTAACTGCCCTCCCCTGCAGGCTTGATCACCCCCAACTGCCCTCCCTTGCAGGCCTGGTCCCTCCCAACTGCCCTCCCCTACTGGCCTGATGGCCCACAACTGCCCTCCCTTGCAGACCTGGAACCTCCCACTGTCCTCCCCTGCTGGCCATCTTGTGGTGGCCATCTTGTGTCCACATGGGGACAGGCTCTTTGACCACATGGGTGCAGCCATCTTGTGTGTTGGAGTGATGGTGAATCTGCATATTACTCTTTTATTAGATAGAATAGAGGCCCAAAGCATGAAATTCGTGCAAGGGTAGGGCCTCACAGCCCAGGCTGCTGCCTTGGTGCTCATAGCCCTGGCTTTGTCCGGAAGGTTGTGCAGAGGGTCGTTTGGCTGTCTGCTCTAATTAGTGTATTATGCTTTTATTATTACAGATTATTACAAATATTCCCTGCTAGCCTTTGGCTCCAGAGCATATTTTACCTTACTTAATTCCTGCAATATTCCCAGGAAGTAACTATTATTATTTCCATAGTATATATGGAGACTTGAGTCCAGAGCGGTTAAGGGAGGGGCTCAAGGTTGCAGAGCGAGTGAGGGATGAAGCCGACATTCAAGCTAAATCCCCTTACAAGCAGCTCCTGTTCCCTGTGTAACAGTAACTCTGGACACAAAAGCAGAAGAGGAAGGAAGAGACATGACAACATGAAACAAAGAACAAAATGCCCTTGAGGTTTGGTTTCAGCCTTTGGTGTAGACTATTAATTGTTCCTAGCGCCTTTCACGCAGGGGCATTTGTCTGATAGACAACATTTTCTGCATGCATGAATTCTGAAAATATTTTAAATCTCAACCAAGGTGCTCTAGATGGGTTGGTGGTGGAAGGAGGAAAGGACAGTTGAATGCAAAACTTCAAAAATCTGAATATGAATGGCCTGCTGCCACTGAACTCAGGATGATGTGCCTCTGTGAAAGCAGCGCTGTTGCTGACTGGCTTCTGGGACACATGGCAATGAAGGGGGGCAGCACTGGAGTGTGTGCTGCCATCAGTGTGACCCCACGGAGGTCACAGGGAACATAGAAGTCATGTGGCCCATCTCCCACATGGGGCAGGTGGATGCTAACACCCCTCATCAGTAATCATTCAGCCTTTGGAAGAAGCTGGTTTGCTGTGTTCCAAGGCAAGACTTTCCAATGAGGTACACCTCTTTTTAAAAAATATATTCATTTTATTGATTTTAGACAGGAAGGGAGAGGGAGAAAGAGATGGACACATCAATGGCATCTCCAACTGGGAATTGAACCATGACCTCTTGGTTCATAAGTCAATGCTCAACCACTGAGCAACACCAGCCAGGCTGTACATTTCCTTTTAGAATAAATTCAGCATCCAAACACCTGCCTTTGACAGCAAGTTATTACTGTGCTTTCATATGTTATCTTCAATAATCCTAACTTCCTGCCTAGGAGCCCACGAGGGAGGTGGAGATTACCCCCTTGCCCTTTATAATTGAGTAAGAGTCTGCGAGTGTAGAACTCTCCAGAAACCACCGGGCTAAGGTGACCCAAGCCTCTGGCTTCACAGTCCTGCTTCTTGGTCCTTGTTTTCACTTATTTATTTATTTTTTTAATTTACAAAATACAGATATATTTAACTGCTTTCAGAGAGAAAGAAAGAGGGAGAGAGATATAGAAACATCCATGTTGAGAATCATTAATCAGCTACCTCCTGCATGCCTTTCCCCGCCCGCCCCCCTCTAACCCCCTCACTGGAGATGGAGTCCACAACCCTGACCAGGAATTGAACTGCAGCCTCCTGGTTCATAGGTTGATGCTCAACCACTGAATCTTTGCTGGCAGGGCTTGATCCTTGGGTTTAACCATTAGTCTAGGCTTTACTGGTTCTGGCTGACTGGCTGTGGATGGTACCATCATCTCTCCCCCATAAGGCAACATTTATAGACTGTTCGTCACTGAATAGATCCTTTCGGGGTACTGCCAAGGGCCACCACCGTCGCCTCCTAGAGGTGTGAGCTGGCTTCCTCCTCTCCACTCAGCTTGTGATTATTCCATCTGCGTTATCTGAATTAATCAGTTCATCTGAAATAATCAGTTCCAGCTTCTCCAGCATCTCCCAAGTTTTAATAAAACTTTCAGACAGGGCAGGGCACTGGCCAACCAATACTCGCCAGTGGCGGTTACTCAGTTCCCTAGGAATCCTGCTAGCCTCTGGGAGTCTGTGTGGTCCTCTTAACGCTTCCCCTCCAAGTGTGCGGCACTCCAGGAAACAGTGACGAGGGAATGAAAGGCAGACAAACAGAAGGAACCTAGATGGGCCAGCGAATCCAAAATGAGTCTCAAAATAATGCGCCCAAGTCCTAACTTGAAGATTCTGGTGAAGAATTTATTTTCTAGTCATCAAATTAGATGAATCTAGCTAGATAGATTTTCCAGAGAAAAAGCCTTGACAATCTTGACCAAACACAACTTAAAAAAAAAAATTAAAAATTGGAATTTGTTTTGGGCAGCACAGTTTGGTCCTAAGTCAACTTCACAACCTTGGCTAACACCAGCAGGAGTTGGTTATCAAGAGAACTCGCTCGATAAAATATTTGCAAAAAAAAAAATCTATTTTCCTTCGCATGTTGCTATCACGACATAGCATCATTTGATTCTTGAAGCACTTAAGAGAGGTTAGAAACCTTCAAGGAATTATTTTATATATTTGAATAAAACTGTTAATTATTATGTTCTGTTGTGAAGGCATGAGCCAGGGAAAAGATAAAAGCATCTTTCAAATTTAATGTCCCAATTAATTAATTTTTACTTATAAAACCCGGAGCCTTTGCCAAGGCTCCTGAAAGCATTATAAATGATTGATGTCATCAAGATAAGACTTTAACTGGGTCAAGCCCAACCATCAGATTATGCTTAATTAGGAATGAATCTCTCTATAATTTCTATAAAATTGACTGAAAACCAGACGACACGCTAAATTATTTATGTAATCCAAGGGGCACACGTTTTGAAAACAGGCTGCACCTTTCTGTCCTGTTTCTTTCACGGTGCTCTCTGCCCCAATTCATTGGGCGGGCTGTTTATTTCCCACATTGGTGCAGATGTCATCTTTAATTACAGAGGGTGCCCGGGACATGCCTCCCCTGCACGCCTGCTCTCCGTGTTGAATGTAACACCTTGGCCGGGAAAGGAAAACATGTGCTTCTGTCAGGAGAGGCATCGCTCGGAAAGGTCACATTTCAAACTGGGTCCGTGAGTCGGCTCGGAAGGCTTGGATTCCGGCTGCGGTTTTCGAGAATCGAAAGGACTGGGCCCTTTAGGCAGTTCCAGGGGTTGCCAAGCAAGGCAGCCTTCATCGCGGGGAAGGGAGAGAGCCTGCAGGAGAGACCTGATGTATGCCAGGCCTCAGCATCGTGGAGGAGTGTCCGGAATGCAGCGCTGAGAGGACATGCACACGGAGAGTCCATACAAATGGACAGAAAGTTCAGCCACGAGTATATGATGGTCAATGCAGAAATCGTGGTAACTTCTGCGGTGGCTAGTACTGGGAAGAGGCATACAGACACTTCTGAGATCGATGGACAGGTTATGTTTCTTGGATGGTGGTTAGACACACACACACACACACACACACACACACACACACACACACACACACACTGCCTTTTCAGCAAACTTCCCAGGCAATCCTCATCTCTCCTCAAAGAAGAGGCTTGAGGGGAAGTATTTTGAAGGAGCTATTCGGGACTTTTAAGCACCAGGCTACCCCAAATGCCTGAAGCTCACGGTGCTCCCATCTTTCAGTTGGGATGATGGGTGCAGGGTAAGACAGGTCTCAGATTAAGGAAGACCTATTCTGAGCCCTGGAGGGAGTGCGGGATTCCAATGGCTAATGAGGAGTGAGGAGGAGGAGAGGGGGAAGCTGAGCAGACACGACCCCTCTCCCCAATCAATTCCCTACTAGACAAGCTTCGAGAATGGCTGGATGAGGACTGGATTTTCAAAGGGAAGAATGAACAATTAACATGGATGGGGAGGTGAGGCAGACTGGCTTTTCCCTCTGGGTCAGTGGTTGGTAAACTGCGCCTTGAGAACCACATGCAGCTCTTTGGCCCCTCGAGTGTGGCTCTTCCACAAAATACCACGGCCTGGACGAGTCTATGTTGAAGAAGTGGCGTTAGAAGAAGTTTAAGTTTAAACATTTGGCTCTCAAAAGAAATTTCCATCGTTGTACCGTTGATATTTGGCTCTGCTGACTAATGAGTTTGCCGACCACTGCTCTAGGAGAAAGGGAAATAAAGAAGATGACTGAGCAGGAGCCCTAGGAGACGACACCAGGTACGAAGGGGCCACCCATAGGGCAGTGCGCAAATGCATTGATGAACCCCTCCCTGTGAGCACCCCCTCTTGCCTTTCTTTCCACCGCGGTCTCTTCTCCCGCTTTCTCTTAACCTCTCTCTTCCCTTTTCAGCTTCCGAGCCAGACCTTTCTTTCAACAATACCGTTAGCCCGATCTTTCGAGAGCAAAACTTGGTATCGCTTGACTAAATCCTACTTCATAGAAAGCCCATTCAGCCATTCAGCTATGGATTGAATTGAATATGCATTTCACATACGATTTGACTCCAACATTTCTCTTTATATCACTTACTTTTTGTCATGAGCTCTGAAGGCTGCCTATTATTATATTTGGATGTGTAGGTGGGTGCGGTTAGCCCATTTTACGATGTATAAATGAGTTCAGTCATTCATGGCATTATAAAATGGCAAATATCTGAAAAGCGGCAACGGAAAACCGACTTTGATTTGGAGTTAGCTGGGGTGCACTTAATTTTGCCAATGCTTAGGTCAAATTTAGAATCTCTGACATTGCTGAATTGTGATGCTGCACCTAAAGAGTGTGACAGGCCACAGAGAACTGGGGCGGAAGAGAGACCGCGCCTCAGAAAGAATTAGCTCCTCGGTTAAAAGGGTAACCTACTCAACATTTTTCATGGTAAAGTCTGACCTTATGAATGACATAGAAGCAAGGCCATTGGGAACCTAAACTCTTGCTCGTGCCTGCCTGTGTCCGTATATCTTTTTTTCTTACTGAAGTAACTTTCAGCATTGCCTGCACCATTTTTTTTTCTGTTATTAAGTGCAAATGAAATTTTTGTTCAGATGTAAATGGAGCGCAGGTGGACTTTAGCACATGCACGTTTCAAATTTGCTCCCACGAACTCCTTTTGTGTTGATTTTTAGAGAGAGAGGAAGGGAGTGAAATATTGACGGGACAGCACCACACTGATCAGCTGCCTCCCGCATGATCCCCACAGGGGGATCAGGCCTACAACCTGGACATGTGCCCTGACCAGGAATCGAACCAGCAACCCTTTGGTACAAGGGACGACACCCAACCAACTGACTCATACCAGCCAGGACTGCTCACAAGAACTCTTCCTTTCTGGAAACCGCTTTTATAAATAACACAGAAAATAATACACAACTAAGCATGACCCAAATGTTTATTTCTTGTGACCACATCTCTACAAGCCAAGGGAAGAATATGTATAGCTCTTGCTCCATCGGAACAGTTACTAAACTCACTATTAGTCAGAAGACCAGATAATAAATAGAATAATAAATAGATATCTCTTGAATACTGTGCTGGATGGTCGGTTCGCATTTTCTTATGAAGTCATGCAGCACCTTTGGGCATCATCTATTTTAAAATGGAAGGCAAGGAGCTTCAGACACTTGAGTGACTTATGTAAGGACTAGAGACCCAGCGCACCAAATTGTGTTGGGTAGGGTCCCTAGGCCTAGCCTGCGTTCAGTCCCATCTTCCTCCTGCTTGCCAGTCCCTGGTCCTGCTCTGTTGCCCCTGCCAGCAACCTGGTTCCCCTCACTGGCCCCAGAACCTGCCCTGCCACTGCCACCAGCCACCTGGTTTCCCTTGTCCGCCCCCAACCTCATAGCGACTGATTGAGTGGTCATTCTGGTCATTATGCTTATGGTTGCTAGCCTTTTATTATATAGGATGTTAGGTTAGTCCAGATAGATAATATGAGATGCAGAATAGCAAAAAAAAAAATCTAGTTCTGGTAGAAATTAACTGTGAGACAAAAATAAGTGAAGCCCTGGCTGATGTGCTCAGTGGGTTGGGGTACTCCTGTGCATGAGAAGGTCACTGGTTTGATTCCCAGTCAGGGCACATGCCCCATTGCAGGCTCAATCCCCAGTAGGGGCCGTGCAGGAGGCAGCCAATTGATGTTTCTCTTTCACATTGATGTGTCTCTCTCCCTCTCTTCTAAAAATCAATATATATATATGTATCTATCTATCGATAGATAGATAGATAGATAGATAGATAGATAGAAAAAAACAGTAACCAGATCATACAACTGCCAACACAGGAGTCAAGATGGTCCAGTGAAGTGAGACTGAAAAAAAATTATTGGAGTCTATTACAGAAATCTCAATAAGGATAACAGTAACACACTGAAAAATAACCATAACCATCACTTCCAGGCCATCCCTGCCAGGTGCCAACCAATGGACTAAGTTTGCAGCAGGACAAGAAGCAAAGCCGATGGATCTACTCTCTGCCCTTGTGGAGTGCACAGCCTCAGGGGACACAATGCAGAAAAAAATGGCCATGAGTTAGTGAATTTTAAACACGTCACGGTGCTCACCGGGAGAGAAGAACCATGGCACACACTCTGTGAAGGGGACCAGGAACACTCCCCGTCTTCGCCAGGTGTTCCTCCTCAACATGTCATAACCTTGTCCAGAACTCATCCTCGCTCCCTCTCTCCTAGGCAGGAAAGTTTACCTCCGGCTGCCTACTGGCCATCTCTCCCTACATAAGCACTGGCTCTGACTTTTGACCTCGGTTCCTTTGAAACTGATGTTTGCCAAGTCTCTAGTTTCAGTAGGAGAAGACTGAGCAACACAGCTGGTGAGCAGCTGAGCTAGAGCACAAACTCCATCCTCCAGAATCCACACCTGTCTGGGCCTCCCCAGCACAGGGGGCAGGAAGTGATTTTATAGATAGACTCATCTCCCTCAGTCCCTGATACCTGACAAACGACAGCTTTATCCCCTCCAGGGACCACCTCACCCGCTTTGTACACAGTTATGTTTCTCTTAACAAATAAATAAACCTGAGAAAAGCACGATAACAAATATTTATGCATCTTAGAAAAGCAGGAGATGTCGGGAACGTGGCCGCAGAGGGCAGAAAATAAGTAGCTGTTCAGCTATAATTAAGCTGCCCTGACCCCCCAGCCCCCAAGAGAAGGTTTGCTTTTGACTCAGGAGAGTCATTTAGCTCTGGGAAGTTCCCAAAGTGCTTTCTACCACATTAGCCATTTCAGTAAGATTTATACCACAGCTTCAATTAGATCATGGTGCCATGCTTGCAAATCTTGCTTTGATACGTGAAATGGAAGACCCTGGAGTTCGTTAAGTGGAAATAAGTGTTTTTATAATCATGCGTGGTCCTTGAAGTCCGATTGCTGGTTGTATTTGATCAATAGGGACTTGAGAAGAATGGACAACATGAGCAGAGGGATAAGCAGTGAGCGGATTTGTTAAGACCGATGCTGGCTACGGCTCCATGGGTAGTGAGAGTTATCGTGGGACCCATGCAGATTATGATGGGCTCTGAGTTCGAATCTCTGCACGGAACCTTACCAGCTGTGTACTTACTATCAGGCATGCAACTTGATGTCCCCAAGTCCCCCCAGGTGTAAAATGCAGACAATACTATGGATACTGAGATATTGCCTGTGTTGAGTAATACGATTTAGAACAAAGGCACATTGCCCTAGCTGGTTTGGCTCAGTAGATAGAGCGTCAGCCTGTGAACGAAAAGGTCCCAGGTTTGATTTCAGTCAAGGGCATGTACCTTGAGGCAGCTGATCAATGTTTCTCTCTCATCCATGTTTCTAACTCTCTGTCTCTCTTCCTTCCTCTCTGTAAAAAAAATCAATAGAATATATATATTTTTTAAAAAGCCAAGGCACACATGTGAAGGAAGCAATTACACACACCCTTGACAGGCTTTTTTCAGAATTAGTTCTGATAGCAGCATCAATTGCTCACACCCTATTCTGTGTATCCTCCCAGCCAGATCAGTGGTTGGCTTAGAACCAGTAGGAACCTTGGGGACAGGCAACATTCTTTTCTAAAAATGACCCTTTGCAGCTGCTACTGACATTCTCCCAAAAAGCATCTTCGGGGAACATGTGAGGGACATGTCCAAAATAAGCACGTGGTGAGGAGTCCAGCGGTCATTCCAAATCCCTGCACTTGTCCCTCGGAGGACAGTTTAGGGTAAATCACCTGACCATTGGCTCTCAGTTTCATGGAAACAGAAAAGGTGGCAGTGGTGAATGGAACAGGGTATGGTCCAAAGAAACCTCAAAGTCTTCACTTTTTGAAATGAAAGGAACACAACCCTCTGGTATTTCTTTCTTTCTTTTTAAAATATATTTGTATTGATTTCAGAGAGGAAGGGAGAGGAAGGATGAGAGAGAATCATTGGCCTTCTGCATGCCACCTACTGGGGATTGAGCCCACAATCCGGGCGTGTGCCCTTGACCAGAATAGAACCTGGGACCCTTCAGTCTGCAGGCTGATGCTCTATCCACTGAACCAAACCAGCTAGAGCTCAGCCATTTCTTTCTTCAGCATATATGTCAATCCAGTAAAAAAAAATTAATACATTAAATCAATCAACCAATGATAGATAAATATCTCAGGCAGATGCACGAAGCACTATTTTTTTCCACAAAGAATAAATTGATATCTTGGTGTATTGGCATAGAGAGATAGTTTCTGTGCCTTTTATGGTTTTAAGGAGCATAAGGGTATGGTCTTTGTCAAACATATATGCCTGGATTTTCATTTAGATGTAAATGGAGCAGTGAGTCTTAGGAAACCAGCCTTCTCTGGGAAGCTCCCGGAACAGTGAGCTTTTCACACTGAAATTCCTTCCTGAATTATTTTTTAAATCTCTCAAGATCATCCTGATAATTATTCTCTTTTATATTTCAAACATCTTTTTTCTTTTCCTCCCACAAAGCGGGAGAAAGCCACAACACGGGTGGAAGACCTCCGACTGCCACCGTGTGCTGCTGGCTGGGGAGACATTTGTGCAACTTACATGGAGATATAAACATATTAGTTTGGGGATTGCTACTTTCAGAGCAAATATTACATTGTCACCGATACCCTCAAGCCGAGGTATGTATGAATGGCTTCATTATTAAAATGTGGTTACCGTTTCAGAACCGTAAATCCATCAGTTATGATAATTTTGTAAAAATGAAACCACACATATTAATAAAAAGTGTTTTTTTTTTCAGTTCAACAGAGCATTAACAGGAACCAGATATTATGATTCTGGGAAAGTTAGGAAACAAGAGTTTTGAAATGTAAGAAAATGTTCCCTAATTCAAAACAGGCACCTGAGTTTGGAAGCTATAGCCAGGACAATGGATTTCTCCTACTCTCCTCCCTAACAATGCGCCATTTCCCACTATCCACAGAATATTGTCAGTGTGTCCTTAGCCTGGCCTTCAAGAGCCGTAGTTGCTCTGGATAAAATTTTCAAGTTGCTTTCCCCGACACCTCTCTTCGAGAACACTGCACCCTTCCGCACAGGCACATGGTCACAACCTACCAACCAAAGACATCACCTGTCCTACAACAGCCCTCAACTGGCATGCTCTCCAGTTCCATTGCTTTTCTCAAAGAGCCAAATTAAAATTTGGTTGGGTTTTAAACTTTATATATATATATATATATATATATATATATATATATATATATTATTGATTTCAGAGAGTAAGGGAGCAGAGTGATAAAAATATAAATGATGAGAAAGAATAATTTTTTGGCTGCCTCCTGCATGTTCCCCACTGGGACTGAGCCCACAACCCAGGCAAGTGCCCTGATCTGTGTTATAGTAATAGTAATAAGGATAAAATACAATATAGAATATGAATTAAAGTGTGATATCTGGAAATGTAAACAAATTTAGCGTGGAATGTAATGTAAACAAATTGATAAGAATCTTTGATTGGCCTATATATAGAAAATAGATAAAGTGACCTGTACCCTATATGTAAGACCAGATAGCAAGGCTCCTGGGACCCGCTGATAAGACACCCTGATGACCCCCATCTGAGCACATAAAAAGAGGAAGGAAACAGAGGAAGCAGGGAGACTTGCCTGCTCCTCCACAGGCAGTCACTCTCCACCCCCCTGCCTGCATCTGCCTGAGCTCTGCTGGGAACTGTGAGCCCTGAAGCCGAGGCCTCAAACAAGACGCCAAGCTGCAGCCGCAAAGCCTAACATCCAGCGTGTGTGTGTGTGTCTGTCGGCGTGGGTCTCTGGGTGGACTGCTGAGGTCTGGAAACCACCAGGACTCTGACAAATAAACCATGTGTGATTCGTGCATTGCATGTCTGTCTCCTGTGTAATTTACACTTTGTCAATATTGAATAAGGACCTTGGGTTGTACGTATCAATGTCTGTTTAGAGACTGGCTGAGGTACCCTTAGTCACCTGTGCTTAAGTCCCTACAGGATAAATTGGGACAATCTGGAATCGAACCACGACCTCCTGGTTCATAGGTCAATACTGAACCACTGACGCACACCGGCTGGGCTTGGTTGGATTTAGGCTCTTTACTCACTGTCTTGCTCATAGTGGGTTCCTAACAGTATAACTCAGATGAATTAGTGGATGAAACAAATTGTGTTTCTGGTTTTGTGCGAGAGCCATAGATTTTGTATCTCCAAGGCAGCCAAAAATGTTTTAAAAATAAAGAATACTGAAGCTCATTAGGGAAATTTCACCAAGAGAAAAATCTGGAGAGCAGGCAGGCCTGCTGTATGCCAGGCCATTTTTAAAATTGAGTGTACAGCCATCAGGCAGCCAGACTGTTTCGAAGAAGTCGGCTGCTCCCCTTCAGGGAAAGGCCCTGGGCCATCATGCATGCATCCGAGGTGGGGCAAGACTGGACTGGCCTTACAGAAGGAAAGGACCTATTTTCTTCCTAAACTGCAGAGGAGTCCTTCTTCCCACGTTTTATCTCCATTCCCTCTCCAGCCGTTCCCCACTGAGTGCCGTTTACCCAGATTACGCACAGCGCCATGGCAACCCGGCACACCAGATATGCCCTGGTTTCATCCTAAGTTTTTCCAAGTACACTATTAAGGCAAGAAAAAAAAAATCGAACCTTATTAAGAGGATTAGCTTCTAAACAACACGTCTCAAAACCCATTAGAAATAGAAGTGACAGTGTCAGGAATAAGGCTCTGAGATGTCATTTCATGAAAACTCCTTTGTTTTAAAAAAGCTGGTTACTTATGTGTTCTGATGGCTTTTAGCATTAAAACCCACGCGGGCCACAGTCCTGTAGCGTTTGTTCGCTGCAGACTGTTTCTTAAAGTCACATATCTTGTCCTCGATCTGGCCCTAGCAAGTCAATTTATCCTCTGAAGAAAACTCACATAAGGACCATGCACCCAAGAGGAGCGAATTAATGTCATAAACCTGTCATAAGACATTTCAGGTCAGTGTAAGACCTGGAGACACAGGGAGTCTTTAGAGTGGATGATGGAAACAGTGTAGCTCACATGTACAATGCCAAGCCATTCAGCTCCCAGTTCTTCCAAAAAAGATGCCTAAATCTCTTTGAGGGAGAGATGCATGCTTTTTATTTGTTTGTTCCTATCAAATTGGAGGCAACTCACTTGTTCATTCATTTATTTTTCACACACGTCTGGCAATTGGAAGGAGCTGCCCCAGGAAACAGGGGTGCTCTGCAAATTCATAAAGGCTTTCCTCTTTTTTGTCTCCATTCTCTCTCTCTTTTTACAAATAGATGGGCCTGCTTTAACAAAGAGCAACAGATATGCTAATAAAGCCAGAGGGATCAATCCTTCGACCTCTTACTGTTCCGGGCTCCCCAGAGTTCCCTCTAGGAGATGTCAGTTTTGTGAGAAATGTTGGCAACTTGGTTCCTAGGCACAGGGTGTAGGGGGAAAGCAGGGAAGTGGCTCCAAATGGATACGAGTGCTTGTGTTAGATTCCAATCGGGGATATTCTGTTCATCTCCTCTGGGCACTGAGACTCAGCCACCCACTGACTCGGTTGGGAGAGGGAGAGAGAGAAACATTAGTGAGAGAAAATCATTGATCAGCTGCCTCCTGCATGCCCGTTTTAGGGGCTGAGCCTGCCAAGTCAGGCATGCGCCCTGACTGGGAATGGAAACGTGACCTCCTGGCTCATAGGTTGACACTCAACCACTAACACCAGCTGAGCTGTGGGTGAGGTTTTATTACTTTGATTTCTAGACCGTACTTGAAGAGGAAAACTGTTCCAAGTAGCCTAAGATTCCACGTAATTTTTAAGTAATTTGTAGTGCAATTGAACATTCTGTTATGAGGAACAGCATCTTTTATATATAATGCAGAAACAATGTTTAAAATCTATTTAATAATGAATTGTGTTTTGGATGTGTTTCATGATATTATTAATGATTTGCTTGTAAAATGTGTTTCCAGTTTGGGTTAAAAATAGTCTATGGGAGGAATAGCTCTTTATCTCTGTAATCTCTCTCTCTCTCCCCCCCCTCTTCTCTATCTCTCTCCCTCTCTCTCCTGAACTCATGAGGTGAGAGTGGAAAGCCCACCCAGGATGTTTCTTTTCCTGTGGCCAAATGGAGGGTGGTAATTTGCAAAAGCTGGGCTTGGACTTGGTGAGAAAGGCCACACTCTCTCACTTTTGTGCCAATACTGGCCTTGACCTACAACCCAGCTCACCAGAATTTCCTGTTCTGAGATTGGAGGCTTAAGCCCGCAGACCCTTTCAGGCTTCCACTTCCGTTTGCTTTTGTCCTCCGTGTGTCCATCTTCCTTGCAGAAGATGGGGGAAAGGGAAGGAGTGTCTAGGGAAATGAGCCCAGATAGCCCGGGGCCAAATACCACTTGAACATAATCAGAAAGATTGAATCTTAACCCTGTTTCTCATACGTGCTTTCATCTCTAAATGGATGCCTCTTGATGAGAAACAGCCCTTGTTGGGCATAGGGCTCAGAACACAGCGTATCTGGTGTTGATTCCGGTTTTAGGTTTTTACTGATGCTGATGGTACCAGACCCCATGTTCTCAGCAGGAGACCCAGTGGACACAGCTTTTGAAAGCGAGAGATCAGAGAGCAGGAGGTGGCATGGCTTTGGGCCATGAGCAGGAATTAGCTGCATGTGGAGAAGCGATTCTGACATCACAAAACGGTCTGGGTGTCAACCGTTGTTCTCCGTTGAGCGCTCCCTCTGAATCTGATCGTGCTTATTGGGTTTTGTGATGAAAGGCTTTTATTGATTAGTACTGAGCACTTGGAAGTTAAGTGGTTCTGTGGAAAATAGGGAATTAGATGGTCATTATTTTTTATCTTTTCTGAAAAGTGCAATTTCTACTTAGACGGCTGACTAAATAAAACCCAGGGTGTCTTTATACCAGAAAGTAAATGGAGAAGTGAAATGTGGAATCTCAAAAGCCAGAGTTTCAATTCCAATGGATTTAATTAACTACTTCATAGAGAGCCAAGGGGGAGGAGGCCAGAGCTCACCAGAAGGGAAGTGGGCATTTCTTTCTGTGAACTGGTCTAGGGTGACGCAGGCCAGCCCTGTTGACCATCGAGGTTCCCTTCCCCCACCACATACCCTATCCAACCCCAAAAGGGTCTTGGGCTAATGCTTCCTGTGAATCTGTTTCAGTCCCTAGGTATTTCCTAGGTGTAAGGAAACTTTCCTACAGCAAGCCTTGCCCCACCGACTCTCTAAGTCCGGAAACCAACTGAGGCCTGGCTAGTGTGGCTTGGTGGTTGAGTGTCAGCTTATGAACCAGGAGGTCACAGTTCAATTCCTGGTTAGGACACATGCTCAGGTTGCATCCTCAATCCCCAGTAGAGGTGTGTAGGAGGCAGCTGATCAATGATTCTCTATCATCATTGATGTTTCTATCTCTCTCCCTCTCCTTTCTTCTCTGAAATCAATAAAAGATACACACACACACACAAACTAATAAGGGAGAAATATGCAAATTGGCCCTACCTCTGCAACACCCATCAGCCAATCAGGAGTGAGCATGCAAATTAACACAATAAAGATGGTGGTTAATTTGCATATGCAGACCTGGAGTGGCTGGGCAGGGAGGGCTGCCTGCTATGAGGGGGAAGGTGGGAGAGGAGGGAGCTACAGGAGCGGCGCTCTGGCTGGGAGTGAAGACTTGTAGGCTCCCAGGTGACCGGAAGAGAAGCCAGGGGAAGGAAAGCCTATTTGTGCACAAATCTTCGTGCAATAGGCCTCTAGTATATATATCAAAGAAGCCAACTGAGAACTTCGAGCAGGTGAAGTTGGAAGACCCCAACATGAGCATCCCTATCCTTCTATGCTTGGGTGACATCTTAATTTTACTACCAGCCATGGGCAGGCATTTTTATGCCTGCCCAGCAAATGCCCTTGCTTCTAGGATTGGCAACAAGCAATGTCATTTTCAGAGATAAGAAGACTGACTGCCGCAGTGGCTCCCTTCCTGGACTTCAGGTGGGTGATGGGTTGACAGTGTGGATGAAGTGGTCTCTCTAAGTCCATACACACAAGGCAGGCAAGGTCTCTGCTTACCTTAGGGAGACACAGCAAACATGAACTAAGGAGATTCAACACAGGATAAATGCGGATTGTTACAAATTCTGCAACAACAACAATACCCACTACAACTGCAGAAGCTTTTGACAGAATTTTATGTGTGTCTGTAGGGGCAGGTGGGCCACAGCATGGTCCCTCTATGTTCTCCATCCCTTTTGGAAAATAAATGAATAAGTCCCCCATCCCTCTTGTAGAATAAATGAATAAGTCCCAATCTGTGTGGTCTGGTGGCATAGCCCAAAGCCATCCACCGAAACAACCAATGTGTTTTAAAGCCTCTTGTTAGGTGGTTTTTTTGTAATTTCATGCAAATTTTGTTTCTGCGCCTTTCTATATTCATGCTTATTTTAACACTAGAGGCCTGGTGCATAAAAATTCAGGTACTGGAGGGGGATCCCTCAGCCCTGCCTGGCCCCTCTCACAATCCGGGAGTCCTCAGGGGCAGGAGGTGAAGCAGCAATCAGGGGAAGGAGATGCCCTCATTATACTTCTGCTTCTGCCACTACCAATAGCACAAGCCTCAGCTGGCACTGGTTACCTGAGCTTTGGGTGACCCTGGGTCGCTGGGCAGCCACCATCCAAGGCTTGCTTGTGCCTCAGGCCAGCCCTGGACAACTGGGGGGATGAGGGGACGGGGGGGACTCCAGAGGCAGGCGTGTGGAGTGACTGGGCCAGCCTGGGGGTGGGCCCAGCCTTGCTGCATGCCTGCCACCCCAGCAGGGCTGAGTGGACTGGGCACCCACCATCTTATGGCTGTGGGCACCACCATCTTTGAGGATATGGCAGTCAATTAGCATATTCCTTCCTTATTGCTTTAGGTGCTGCCATCTTTGTGAGGGCATGATGTAAAATTAGCATATTCCCTTCTTATTGGCTGTGAGTACCGCCATCTTTGTGACAACATGATGGTCAATGAGCATATTCCCTCTTTATTAGATAGGACAGCATTTATTTCACAAGTAGACAAGAGATGCTCAGAACAGAAAGACAAAGGCCAAAGTTTCCCCTGTTACTTTGCACCTCTGGGCATATAATATGTTCTAACCTGAGAAGAAATTTGGAGTTAATCCTATGCCACCCTCCCTGACAAGGGGGATCTGTTGGACATTAGCAATAATGGAATCACATCCTGGTTGCCTCATGCCCTTGGATGCTGCAGCCTGGGTAGTGGAACCCATCTTACCCATCTATTGCCTGGTTTGGCTGCCCACCCCTCAATCCTCCACTGGCTCCTTTACCTTGACCTACATAGCAGCCATGCTCTAGTCCTCACAGTTAGACAAGCACACTCAAACAGGTTATGATCCTGAGAGTCCTGAGTTGTTCCCTGTTAACCCTGCTTAACCCGATGGTTAAAAAACCAGGACTTGGAGAAGATTCTGGGTATTGGGTATTGCTCAGTCCCCCTCGCATTCAAACCTTTGACTGGGGCATAGTGTCTGGCTACCAGGGCAGCTGAGTGTCCCTGAGTTCTGTACTGGAGATTGGAAATTCCCCAGAGTGAAGAGGAAGTGGTGATGAACTGTATTTGCCAGGGACTAGCAGTGAGTTCAGGACAAGAATCAGAAAACAAAAACTTGAGTTGATGCTTAGTGAGCTGAGGACATAAGGGAGGGAATTTAAGTGGATGCATGTAACTGGATACCCACAGGTCTCCCAGGGCTCAGAACTAAATGGGGGAGGAGGGTGTTGTTTAAGCCTTCCCTGCCCTGAAGTTGGGTGTAATTGGGAGTCAGAGACAGGGAGATTTCCAACCCATGCCTTGACAAAGAAACAAAAAATAGATAAATCGAAGATAAATACTATAGGGATGAATACAAACACAGAGTCAATAGACAGATGCATGGGTTGGTGGATAGACAGACACTGTTATCATTCTGTGAAGAGAGAAGGTTGCACATCATTAGGGTATTTATAGATATCCTTTCTTAGGTTTAAGAAAGCTCACATTCTCTGATGCTAATCCTAAAATGAAGAGATCAATAAACCAAGAGCCCACATAGTCAGAAGGACACACAGGTCGCAGGTGGGGTGAGAGAACCCCTGCTCGACTCTCCCATGTGGACCATCGGGAGCTGGGAAGAGGCTGAGTGTCATCTTGGAAATGACACGGTAAGGTCCCCGATTTGGATTCAGATATGAAAGAGAGCAGAGCTTGATGGCTGGAGTGTGAAGAAAATAGGACGGTCAACCACAACAAGTAGAAAGGAAGTCATGTCCCTTAGAGTCAGTGACCTGGGGTCAAATCTAACTCTTGCAATGACCCCGGCCCATCTCTAGGCTTCTTTGACTCTTACTTTCCTGGTCTGTTAAGTGGACATAAATGGATACAGAAACCCTTGTCTTATGAGGTTACTGTGAGCAGCAAATGAGAATCTATATGAAATACTGGATACTCGGCACTCAATATTTAGAACAAACATTCTTTTTGCAAGGAAATGAGTGCCTTTCGTGAAAGACATGCTGGTCCCTGATTCCAAGTGTGAATGAAAAAGCTCAGTACACAATGGAATGTTCCAGAAGTTTGCTTGGAAAGGTTCCAATGCAAAAGGACACTACAGTGGCAACAAAACGTCTTGTCAGCGTCTGCCCCGAGGATGCTGGTGAGGAAGTTATTAATTAATCGCCAACCAGCCAGAAGGTGTTACAGAGCCTGCCACATCTAAATATGCTTTATTATCTGACATCCACCATATGGCGCGTGGTGATGGGGTGGATGGCACTAGTTTTAAAGGTCATCGTTACCCAAATGAGCAGCTCTGAAACGGAGGAATTAGTTCACGCTTTCATCTGCTGATTTAGTGCGAACACATCCACGAGAGCCCAGACACTCCAGATGGCAAGCGGCAAAAATAGCGAACAAAGATGATGGGAGTTCACCGTGTCCTAATGACACAGTGGTTCACCGGGGGTACAGGAGAGCAGGAACCCTCGCTAAGTGCCGAGGGAACTCCTGGGCAAGAGAGAAACCACCGTGGCTGGCTCTCACGAGATGAAAGCTCACCTGTGACAAATGCAAAAACCCGACCTTCCCTCCGAAGTATTCGCGTTGGTACTTATTATTCATTATTAATGATTAATTGTTCCACCTAATATTGAATAAGCACTTCCATGGGTCAGGCTCTGTTTTGTGTTTTACTTATTTCTCTCAACAACTCATTGGGGTGGTTGTGGTGAAGAAGGGGGCTCGGGTGCCCCGGCCGGGTGGCACAGTGGGTTGGAGCATCTCTGTACACCTCCTTGGTCAGGGCACATAGGGAGGCAACCAATCCATGCTCCTCTCTCTCTCTCTCTCTCTCTCTCTCTCTCTCTCTCTCTCTCTCTCTCTACCGCTAGGGTGTTTGTAACAGGTTTAACTGCGATGCTGATGCTGCTGGTGTTGGGGCCACACTTGAAGGGCGACAGGTTAACGAGGCTTCAGGGCCTGAGTTGGCGTCACAGAAAACTAGTCTGGGTCCCTTGGCAGTTGTGTAAGACTGAGCAAGCCATTTAAACTCTCTGAGCTTCAGTTTCCTTATCTTCTCAGTGGGGGTTGGGGGGTGTCTGAGTCATTATAGTCTTATTGACTGCACACATAGTCATTACATAGTCATTAAAAAGCTGCAGTTAATAAAATGTATCTCCTGGAGCTGTTAGAGATTAAATAAAATATCATGTATAAAGTACCTAGTAAGTAGCCTGGAACAATAATAGCTCTCCCACGATGGCAAATAAATAAACTCGTCATACAATTATTAATCCTAGCTGTGTCCGCAGCACAGGGAGAAAGAGACAGAGCCACACGTTCTGTCTGGGACAAGTAAATTTTTTTTTGTAATCCTCACCCGAGGATATTTTTCCAATGATTTTCAGAGAAAGTGGAAGAGAGAGGGAAAGACAAACTGAGAGATATCCATGTGAGAGAAACACATAGATTGGTTGCCTCCTGCCCGCGTCTTGATCAGGGCCCAGTCTGGGGAGGAGCCTGCAACTGAGGTATGTGCCCTTGATCAGAATCAAACCCGGGGCCTTTTGGTCCGCAGGCCAATGGTCTATCCACTGAGCCAAACCAGCTAGAAGTAAATTTAAGGAGCAAAAACATCCAAGAAGCAGCACAGACATACACACAGTGCTACACACAGACACACACACACACACACACAGAGAGAGAGAGAGAGAGAGAGAGAGAGAGAGAGAGAGAGAGAGAGAGAGAGAACAGACACAGAGTATATCGCGGCTGTGTCTTCCAGGGGCCTGTAAAGCACGCAGGGAGCTGCACAAACCTAAGCTGGAGAAACCAGAAGGTGCTCCTGGAGAAAGGATGTCCCAGCTGCCTCCCAGTATCCAGACATGCAATTATATTTCTCACTTTGAAAGAAGGAAGAGTGCCGGCTGTGTGTCAGGCTCCTGATTGGGAATTTCATTTAATTGTCATAACCCCCCTGGCTAGATGCTGGGCGTTGCTGCTCTCCTCCCCGGGGGAACAGAGAGGTGTGGGATGATGAAGCAGTTTGCTGAAGTCACACCCTGAGAGTACGGGTGTGGGGTGTGGGGGTGTGAGGGGGTGCAGACGTGTGGGGGTGGGAGTGGGCGGGCAGGAAGGCTTGTTAATCCTACTTAAACCCCAGGGAATGATCCTGTCATTCTGCCCCACGATTTCCTCTAGTGGGATGTTGGCTAAGCTCCGAGTCTTCAAATTCACAGCCCCCTTGCCTTTCAATCATGTCCCCCTGAGGAAGGCAGAGATGGAAATGCACACTGAGCTTGCAGTCCAGCTGGCGTGGCTCAGTGACGAGCGGCAAACTATGAACCAGGAGATCCCAGTTCCATTCCCGGTCAGGGCACATGCCTAGGTTGCAAGGTTTGGTCCCCAGTGTGGGGCATGCAGGAGGCAGCCAATCAATGACTGTCTCATCGCTGATGTTTCTCTCTCTCTCTCCCTCTCCCTTCCTCTCTGAAATCAATATAAATATATTAAAAACTAAACAAAAACAAAATGGGCTTGCAGCACCTGGAGCACAGCTGGGAGAGTCCCAGGGCATCTGGAGGAGAAGCTGGAGGGAGTCCCTGGGGCAGCTGCACCCTTTGGTGACGCCCACCCCACCCACTCACCTCTCCCTCTGCAACCATCTGGCTTCTCGGCTTCCTGCTTCAGCACCTGTGAGCGCTCTGGCGGCTCATCTAAGCCAGGGGTGGGGAACCTTTTCCTGCCAAGGGCCATTTGGAATTTATAACATCACTCGAAGGCCGTACAAAATGATCAACTTAAAAATTACCCCGCTATAGTTGGTCAGATATTTAATTAACTCACCCCTAATGCCTTGGCAGGGCCAGACCAGATAATTCTGAGGGCCTTATACAGCCCCCAGGCCAGAAGTTTTCTACCCCTGCTGTAAGCAATGATGTGTCGGGAAGGCTGTGCGTCTCTCTACCCAAAACAAACACGCCTGGCCTCTGGGAGAGGAGCTCCAGGTGAGCCGCTCTTTTGCAAACAATGGTTTATGCAAGAGCAGCAGGGAAGTTCCTGGCAGTGGGCATCTGGAGTCCCTATCTGTTCACAGAACACATCCGCTGGTCACTGTGAGACACGCGGAGCACAGTCGTAGGATATTAGCTATCTCTTTAAGAACAGTTATGTTCCACTTGCTTACATGCCAGACTTCTAGGAACTTAACCAAAATTTATTCCTGAAATTAGAAATAAAGGAGAAGAGCTTGAGATTGGCAAGAATGGCTTTTCAAATGCGCTTTACACACACACACACACACACACACACACACACACACACAGTCTACAACTTAGGACCTCTGGGCTCCAACTTGATAAATGCTTCCAAAAAGCATTCTTATGTGCTCTTATATGGCTTCCAATCCATAGGAGACAATGAGAAAGATGCCACTTAACTGCTTGGCACACTCGGCAGACCTGCCAGTTGAAAGAAGTTGGAACCCCGTCCTCCAAAACAATCACACAAATGACCAGCAAAAAAAAAAAAAAAAAAAAAAAAAAAAAAAAGGAAGACAAGACTGGCAGCCTGGGATGGGGACAAATGGTGTCGGTACTGGCGGGAGACAGAACTGCAGACTGAGGGCTCAGGTGGATGTGAACCTGGCTGAGTGGATGAAAACCTGCCTGAGCCAGGGCCCGGGCCTTGGAGCTGCTTCCCAACTCGGCAGGTGAGAGCCAGGCTGCGCTCTGGCCCCGAGCTTTCACAGGAGGAGGTAAGTCACAAAGGGACAAAGACTGCAGAGTGCCCTCCAGGCATAAGCAAGGTGGGCTTCACAAGAGGCCACTTAGGCCTGTCCTGGTGGAAGAATGCACATCAACCCACATCTGTCTGACCAGGCACCTGGGAGAATACTGCTGCACTTGGATTGACAGGAGCTGGTGAGTTATGCCTAAAAATAGCAACCTGAGTGGGGGCGGTCAGGCTGCCTCGGGGTCACTGGTGTCCTCTTTTGTATATCCGACCATTCCTGAGTGGCTCCGTCTGCGCAGAAGTCTGTGCCTGCGACATGGACCGACTCCCTGCCATGGCTGAGAGATCCAGGATGCTTCATTTATTTATGTTTGTCGCTGTTTGCAACAGGGAGAGCCACGAGGCCTGGCGAAGGCAGACTACCCAGGGCCCAGCGGGATCGGCGGAGGACTGAGAGGTGAGGAGCAGCAGATGTGTGTCAGTGCTCAGCACGGGGGAATGCCATTCTAACCCTGGGGTTTGGGGCCAGAGCTCCTTCAAATCCCATATGAGAGCTCAAGTACTCCCCCGTTCCCTAGCAGAGGCACCATGTGAGAGGTACCCCCATATCCATGCAAGGAAAAGCCGAGTTACCCTTGAAATGGGTGTCTCCGCACCCCTCTTCCCTGCTGTGTTACAGACATCACATGGAGAACCCTGTTCCTTGCTTTGATTTGCCCACTGGGAAGCTTAAATGGAAATACAACCAACACATTAGCATGTTATAAAGCCACCTGGGATGCTCAAATCATATAGAGTGGCTACTGCTTTTATCTGACCATCTTTCCTTTTCCTTATCTGGTAAGACTCATTTAACCAACTATAGAGATAGGCATGGAAGCGAGACTGGATTGACTGTAACAAAAATCCCTTCAGCAAGAGAGATTTGTCCAGGGATGTCCATGAGATCCAAGCTGGGCCAGAGTCCTACTCTGAGAACTGGTAGAGAAATGCATGCTTTCCTGTTAACCAACAACCTCCCCCATTCATTTAGTGGAAGAATGAGGACCCAGGACCTAGAAAAACAAAGACAAAACACCTATGGTGAGGTTGCTAACATGTTCTGGAGCACATTCTGGGCAACCTCAAGGCCATTTCCACCTCTCCCCACAATGGCGGTGTTTTAAATATATTTTTATTGATTTCTGAAAGGGGAGAGAAAGATAGAAACATCAATGATGAGAGAGAAGCACTGATGGATGCCTCCTGCATGCCCCACACTGGGGATTGAGCCTGTAACCTCAGCAATGCCCTGACCGGGAATCGAACCACGACCTCCTAGTTAATACATCAATGCTTAACCACTGAGATACACCGGCTAGGCATGACTGCCGTGTTTTATATGCAGAGATATAGTCCTTGTTTGTCCTCAAACAATTCCAGGCTGGATTTCCTTCCCGCACAGCAGCATCCCTTGCTTTCCTATCTGCCAGCCTGTATTTACCCCTCACCTTGATTCCTTCCATTATTTTCGCTTTTCCTTTGGTATTACACACAATTTTGTAAACTGCCTCAAATTCTTTGCGAAAGAAGCAAAGTAGAAACATGTTTGCAGTATTAAATGACTTCAAATACAGTCCGTTCTGCTTCAGCCACAACTGACATCAGACTGAGGGACAGGGAGATCTGGGGTGGGTGGGATAATGGTAGCCTGTGACATTCAGAAAAGTTTAACTTGGCTTTTGTATTTTCTGTTTCAAAAGTAAAAAGGTATGGGATACATTAAATAACTGTTTCCCACCCGGCTGGTGGTGCTCAGTGGTTGAGTGTTGACCTATGAACCAGAAGGTCATGGTTTAATTCCCAGCCAGGGCACATGCCCGGGTTGTGGGCTCAATCCCCAATAGGGGGGTTGGTGCAGGAGGCAGCCGATCAATAATTCTCTCTCATCATTGATGTTTCCATCTCTCTTTCCCTCTCCTTTCCTCTCTCTGAAATCAATAAAAAAATTTAAAAATAAAAAAATAAATTTCCCTTTAAGATGGTTAAAATAAGCAATTCCCAATTGGGTAAATGCTAAGTAAGTATCAGTTACCTGGAAAATTGACTTATGTAGAAAAGTATACTCCCTTATTTGGCCAAACACATAGATATCAATATTTTAAAGAAAAGAAAAGAAAAGAAAGAAAGAAAGAAAGAAAGAAAGAAAGAAAGAAAGAAAGAAAAAAAGAAAGAAACTACTCATAGGGCAACCAAAAGTGATTTGGTAGCTGTTATTTTAGGGTTGGTATCCTTTTTTAGAAATAATCTCTAGGCTGCAGAGTCTTCCAAAGCATAATACATTACATTCCCAGACTCTAATTTCTCAGGGACCGTTGTGCCTGATGAGTTTGTGTGTATGCCACTGTGTACTCTGCCTAGCTCACTAAATACCTCTGTGTAATGATGTCTTATTTGATAACAGCAAAGTGAATGATAATAGGACTGATTTTGCCGGCGATCAATAGCTTAAAATACAGCACCTTCTGGATTTTTATTTTCAAATTACATCCCCTGATAAAGAAGTCATCTTGGGGATGTACTTTTTCTAAAAGTAAATGCTGTCAGAATCAGGTCTACTCCCTCCAGCTCCAGTTCCTCACACATGCCATGCCCATTCTCACCTTGGGGCCTTTGTGCTTCCCTTTTCTTCTCACTGCAAGATACTCCTGCTCGTCGCTGTATCACTAGTTTTGCCCCATTTTTCCCCCTCACCACTCAGATCTCAACTCCAAAGTCACCTTCTTACACCCTCCAGTCTAGAGTTACCCTCTCCTGGATCGCCATAGTTATTTTCTTTGGAGTAAGTATCACAATTAAAAATCACCTTGGCCATTTGTTACCTCGCTGTTTATTATCAATCTCTACAGGCATTATGTCTGCCTTGTGCATTCCTGCTGATGCATCCCCTTCGCCGCATGCAAGGTCTGGTGGTAAGTAGGTAAGTAGGACCTCCAGAAATACCTGTTGGTTAGGCCTTTTGGGGTACAACACAACATCCCCCTTTGCCGGCCTAGTCACCTCAACTGCCCCCCCCCCCCTGCTGGCCTGGTCCCCCCACACAGCCTCCTTTTCAGTCATTCTTCACTAGGTCATCCTTCACTAGTGCCCCACCCACTCCAGTTGTCCCAGGAAGCTTACTGTTCAACCACCATGAATCCTGCAAAGTCAATGCTGCAGCCTGTTCAGAAGTCCCCGCTTGACTGGGCTGAAACAGCTGGAAAAACTGTCAGCTCTATTGGGGCCACAATAAGTCCATTATTGGTCTGTCTACATGTTGCAACTTAAGAACAGATAGCTGGTGGGAAAAAGGAAGCAGATGGTATATACATTGTTGTTACTCAAGGACAAAGGTGTGCACAGTGGAGGTGTTAGTGAAGGGTGCAGCATGCTGGGTACTGGAGAGAGAATTCAATGTCTTTTCTACTTCTAGGATAGGATAGATCTTCTTTTCCCATGTCATCCTTGGGGGGCAATATTCTCAGAGAGCAGAATAACACACTTACCCTGTAACTTATATATGGCACCCAGAAGGGAATTTGGACATTTTTTTCACCCCGGTGATGAAGACTGCATTGTTTGGGAAGATCTTTAAAAATATTTTTAGAAGTGCATTAATGCTGTTACTACCACACTGAATTATTTTTGATCCTAGATAATACTCACTAAAGAATCTTGTATTTAGCCCATACCCTCTCCAATCTGGGACCCCTCGGGGTATGTTCGACTGCTGGTTTACGCCCAACCCCCAGACCCCCCATGCATCAATTTCATGCACTGGGCCTCTAGTTTAATAATAATAAAAAAGACAAGGTTCTTTAGTGAGTATTATGTAGGATCAAAAGGAATTCAGGGTAATAGTAACAGCATTAATGCACTTCTAAAAATATTTTTAAAGATCATCCCAAATGATGCAATCTTCAGCATTTGGATGAAAATATGTCCAATTTCCCTTCTGGATGCCATCTGTAAGTTAGGCGGCAGGGGTGTTATTCTGCTCTCTGAGGAGAATAGGGGATCGGCCTAAACTAGCAGTAGGACATCCCTTTCACAGTCGGGACTGCTGGCTCCTAACCACTCACCTGCCTGCCTGCCTAATGGCCCCCAATTTTCCCCCTGCCGGTCTGGTCACCTCTTACTGCTTCTCATCACCTCTGCTTGCCTAGTCATCCCCAACTGCCCCCCTTTGCCAGCCTGATCACCCCCAACTTCCCCCCTGCCAGTCTGGTAACCCCTTACTGCCCCACCCCTCACCCCCCTGCTTGCCTGGTTACTCCACACAGCCTGCTTTTCAGTCATTTGGTCATCCCTCACTAGCCCCCTGACGGCCCAGTTGCCCCAGGAAGCCTGCTGTTCAGTCGTTTGGTTGTTCCTCATTAACCCCCCCTGCTGGCCTGGTCACCCCATGCAGCCTGCTGTTCTGTCATTACTACGACAGCGTCCCAGATAATTTGCATATTCTTCTATTATTTGTATAGATTGGAGTGACATTGGTTGACATGACATGAACGTTTCAGGTGTGGGTTTCTCTGTCACAAGATCTGTCTATCAGATGCCCACCACCCTGAGTCAAATTTTCTCCTGTCACCTCATATTAGGATCCCTTCTCCCCAGCCGCTTCCCTCTGGCAACCATCACACTGCTGTTCTGTGTTACTAAAGAACCCTTTAAAGCTCAATTGTAATGCCAGTTGGTAAACCAGCTTCCATTTTATTCTGATTAAAAAAATTTTTTTTCAAGAGAATTCGGTAAGGTGGCTGGTCCCACAGACAAGCTGTAGAGATGGAACATACATGGGGAGACTAACATAAGTAGTGGACAAGGCAAAATATGTGAAGAACGGAGATCTGTACTCTTGGCTATGCAGTTTACACAAATCACTGCCTGGGCATTAATATTTATACTCGCGAGCATTTTTTTTCTTCCATGCCCATCAAACTGTCACATCATCAGGGTAGTGAGTATATCACGGGGCACAGGGGAGAGGAACTTGCCGGCCTCGGTTCCTGTAAATATTTTTCTCTTGTGCTGGATTGAGAGCATCCTCCTATCGGGGGACCTTGTGGAAGCGAAGTTTGCCAACATATTGTGTGATTAAAAAACAAAACAAAACATCGACGCCTCGAGTTTCCACAAAGTTGGTGTTTCTGTTCTGCATGGAAGAGAGGCTTTTCTGACCGAGCCCCCCACCCCCCAAGTTATTGAGGTTTATTCATCCTGCATTTATTTTTAAGCTAAAGAGAGGGCCATTTCCTGCAGAGAGATATTTTTCTTGGCAGAAAACACAAATACCAAATTCATTCTTGTTTGAAAGAGCCCCCTGCTGCCTCTGAAACTTCCTGAAGGAGAGGCTTTGCACAGAGAATTGTAGGATGCTTAATGTCTACAAACACGAGGAGGGTGTCCAAAAGCTTTCAGAGCCTGACCTCAACTTTCTTTTACCCTGATACAGTATTCACCTCTATCCTGAGAACTCAACTTTCTTTTACCCTGATACAGTATTCACCTCTATCCTGAGAAGTATGTTCCAAGACCCCCCAGTGGATGCCTGAGACCGGGGATAGTACCAAACCCTACTAATATACTGTTTGTTCCCCTATACATACATACCTAAAATTTAATGATAAAATTAGGCACAGTAAAAGTTAACAACACCAATAAAACAGGACGATTATAACCATGGGCTGTCATAAAAGTGATGTGAATGGCCCTGGGCCATTGGTAAGTAAAATAAGGGGGACTTGAACACAAGCACTGTGATACCCGACAGCTGGTTTGATAACTGAGGTGGCGACTAAGTGGCTACGAGGCGAGTGGCGTGTACAGTGTGGATATGCTGGGCCAAGAAATGATTCATGTCCTGGGCAGGAAGGAGCAGGACGGCACTGGATTTCATCACGCTACTCAGAATGGTGTGCACATTTAAACTTATGAATTGCTTATTTCTGGAATCTTCCGATTGACTATTTCCAGACCATGACTGGCCAAGGGTAACTGAAACAGCAGAAAGAGAGACAGGGGGTACGGTGCAGAGGGGCTACTGTATTTATTTCTGTGTCCCCCTTCAGTGTGCATATTTCTGACTTGGCCTGTTTCAAATTTAACCACAGAATTTGGATCATCAGAAACAGTCAGTATAGCAAAATGGTTAGGAGCTCTAGATCTGGAGAAAACACTGACGATTAAGATACTGGCTCTTATGCTCTCTGTGACTTTTAGGACAAGTGATTTGACTTTTCCAAGCTGCAGTTACCTCATCTGTAAAATTGGAAGGAATACTTGTACCTTCTTCACACTCTATTGTGGGAATAAATGTATGTCAGCTAGCTGTTGCTGCATAACAAAACCTGGCTCAAAATGAAAACCATTTATTATTTGCTCACAAATGTATAGGGTAGCTGGGAAGCTCTGTCTTAACTGGGCTCATGTTTGCATGTACGGTCTGCAAAATGGGTAGGATGCTTTGCTCATCTAGGGTGGCGTGTTCTTTCTAACGTTTGAGAGTTGGATAGGCTGAGACCGGTTTGACTCAGTGGATAGAGCGTCGGACTGCGGACTGAAGGGTCCCGGGTTCGATTCTGGCAAAGGCATGTACCTTGGCTGCAGGCACATCCCCAGTAGGGGGCGTGCAAGAGGCAGCTGATCGATGTCTCTCTCATTGATGTTTCTGATTTTTTATCCCTCTCCCTTCCACTCTGTAAAAAAAATCAATAAAATATATATTTTTTTAAAAAAGAGTTGGATAGCCCAAGATTAGTCTAGAATGAATGGTCTTAGCTGGAACAATTAGGTTTTCTTCTACATGGTATCTATTTTTTAGGACTTGTTCTTTGGTGGTTGGGCAGAGTTGAGAGAGAGAGAGAGAGAGAGAGAGAGAGAGAGAGAGAGAGAGAGAGAGAGAGATTGATTGAGATTCAAGCCTATTGAGACCAAGGTTCAGATCTAGTGTAACATTCTGCCACAAGGCAAGCCCAAAGTCAGAAAAAAAGGGTGTTTCAAAGTTACAAAAAAGAGACAGGGACATGGGTACAAGCGGGGTTGGGGGTCAGCAATAAGCGGGGGTGGAGGCCAACAGTGCAATTACTCTAGAACATAGTGCAAAGCACTCAGCATAACCTGCTTTAAAAAGGTCAGCTATCACGACAGATTGGATATTGCCCAATGGGGTCATTGAGGACTGAAATGCAAAGAGATGCCCAGGGGTACACTGCCGTGATCCACCATGAACAGGCTCTGCTGAGCAGGGGCAGTGGTGAGCCTGTGCTTTAGACCAGCAACACCGCCTTCTGTGCATCTCAGTGGTCGCTGCTGTGGGCGCTTCCACAGCCTTGGGGGCCCCTCCTGCATCGTCAAGGTCTTGTTCCTGGTTGTTCCCATCGCCCAGTGAGGTCATCCACCCAATGACCCTCCAGGGCACTTCACAGTCACTCTGTGTGATCCAGAAACTTCCCCCTTAGATTTTGGCTATTTGTGTTGATGATTCCACTGGTTCTTTGAGAGCAGGGCCTGTCTAGGAATTTTATTTTATTTCTTTCCATGCTAAAGTACTCATCAGATACAAGTATTTGGGAACTGGCATGGGGAAAAGAGGGTGAATTGTGGCTTAAGGAATAACGGCCAATCTATTAATAGATTAAATATTTTGCACTAATAACGCCATGGTTTACTTGCTTATAATTCAGTTCCATACTTTATCTCAGTTGGGTCTACTGTTAATGCTCAATATTTTACATTAAAACTTCGTTTCTTATGCCTAAGGCATTATGACTCCTAAAAGTGGCTTCTCTATAAATTGCTTTTATGACCGCGGATGCAGTGTTTCCGATGAAGTGCTCACATGTACCAGTCAGTCAATGCCTCAGAGCTCTCTGACGAAGACGCCAGCTCTGCCCTTCCTCCTGCTGTTTCCCTCAGTTTGAACTGGAGTCCACAGGTGTCTGCAGCACCTGGCCACTGTGGACATTTCCCAGAAATCACTACTTCCCGCCCATACCTTAGGAGAGGAATGCCTATGTCACACAGAACCCCTTAGAAGGCAGGGGCAGGGCACTGCTTCACACCCTTCATGGAGGGAGCAGCTTCCAAAAACTCCCTTCCTGTGGATCCCCTGCCCCCGCAGCCACCCTGCTGCTCTCGGCTTGGGTTCTCCCAGGTGGCAACCCCTGTCCAAACTTCACTGTGTATTTATTCTGTACCTTTCACTTCCCTCCGGATTCAAATTTCCACCCTCACCCAGCCAGAGGGTGGGAGTTAGACCACTCACAGGTGACAGATTACCTCCTTGTCATGCTACAGGCCACGTTCTCATGCTTTGCAAAATCGTTCATTTCCAGGCTGTCAGAGAGCCCTATAGGATGGATGCCTTCTGGTGTGTGTGTGTGTGTGTGTGTGTGTGTGTGTGTGTGTGTGTGTGTGTTTCTTTTGGGGGGGAGTGTCATGCAGGTGTTAATTCAGGGGTTTACTTTTCAATAGCGATGCTAGATTTCCTTTATTCTGCCAGTGTCTCCAGAAGGAAGGCAGCGGAGTAATACAAAACATCATTATTAACGATTATTATGCTGATGTGTAAAACATAACTATTATTCCTGACAGCCTGGTCTGTTGGAATCAGGTGATATTTAAATATCACAGGCCAGCTCTCCAAACCTATGATTTTTGCCTAAGCTTTTGAATGTTTCAGTGTTTGAAACCCTAGTGGAGCGGTTTCAAACACAGCAGGGTGGGATGGGAGCTTCATGAGTTTGCAGAGATGAAGTTTTACATTCTACTGCCCACGCCCAGGAGGGAGAGGCCCTGTAGACAGCAGCCTCTGCAAACCAAGTGGGCTGCTTCCAGGGACCTTGTTCTCTCGATGGCCACCAGCATGAAATAACTCCTGGGGAAACACACAAAAATCACCAGAGAAGAGACCAGAGAGGTGGACCGCTGTCTACATAAAGATGGCAGCTAGCTGAGCCTGGCCAGTGTTGCTCAGTGGTTGAGCACCAACCTATGAACAAAGAGGCCATGGTTCAATTCTCAGTTGGGGTACATGTCCAGGTTGCGGGCTCCATCCCCATTGTGAGGTGTGCAGGAGGCAGCCGATAGATGATTCTCTCTCATAATTGATGTTTCTATCTCTCTCTCCCTTTCCCTTCGTCTCTGAAATCAATAAAAATA
The DNA here is from genome assembly GCA_027563665.1 of Antrozous pallidus. Lineage (NCBI taxonomy): Eukaryota > Metazoa > Chordata > Mammalia > Chiroptera > Vespertilionidae > Antrozous > Antrozous pallidus. The sequence goes on from CM050525.1 coordinate 47,860,033, forward strand.
TATTTTTAAAAGAAAACTTATAAAATAAGACAGCAGCTGAAATTAAACACTGTGCTGCATTTGAATGGGGTATTGAGAGATGGCCCAGGAGAGATGCGGACATGGGGGTAGTTAGGCTGGAGAAGGAGAGAGCTGAGCACAATGGCAAAGGTAGCCACCTGGCTGCCTTCAATCAGGTGAAGGGCGAGCCCATGAAATAAACACAGGTGAGCTCTTCTCCTCCAAAAGGCAGAGTAGAGCCAAAGGGGAGATGGTTCCAGAGAAGTAAATTTCGGCTGCGTAGAAAGAAGCTCCCAGAGATGAGAACAACTCAACAATGAGTGCAGCTCCCTTACCTTCTGCGGATCACCATGCTCCCTGAATACCGAGCAGGAACAGTGTCCTCATCCTCGTGGAAGTGGGCACTGAGATGACTGAACTGGGTGAGTGTGACCATCGATGACTCTGTCAACTGTGAAATGCCATGGTCCCCACTGGGGAAGATCTGGAGAGAGTGGAGCCCAGAGCTGGGGTACAAGTGATGATTAGGGATTTGCTGGTAAAGGACTTGTGAAGTGAGAGAAGCAGCAGAAGCAATGAGTAAGAATGAGTTTCTAAATGAGCAGGAGGAGAGGAAGGAAACCAGGACTGTGGAAGAAATGTCTTGATACAGAACATGGGCCTCGAGCATCCCAGGCCATCCTTAGAATTTATTCTTGATTCTACAGATAACGGAAAGCCCTGGACAACTTTTACATGAGTAGATAGGGTGAGGCTGTAGAGAAAATGTTAGATCTATTATTTAAGGGAGATGACCTAAGTCTCAGAATTAATTGAAATGTGAAGTGTGTCACAAAAGATGGGGAAATACCAAATTAAGTGAAATGAAGCATGTCTAAGCTTCACATCTCCGTCCAACCAGGAGAGGCGGTCACGATTCTCTATCATATTTTGCATTAGCCCACTTTTCATGTCTGTGTCTCATGCCATGAGCTTGAGGTTAGCAGAGTCCCTATTCTACATATTACTCTATCTACACATTAATAAGTGCTTAATTTTTGATTAGTGGGTAAATATTCCAGTTGCAGTATGAAATGAGGAGGGCCTATGCATCTGGCAAAAATGAAAACGTGGAGAAATAATTTTAGAATTACACAATCATAGAAAGACGTCATTTGTGTTGGTGGTTCTGCTCTCTTGATGAGACCTACTCTCCATCTTTAACCAATAAATTGTTTATTCCTAAACAATTTGAACCTTCCTCTTCCCAGAAAGAGCATGAAGTATATTTGGTTTTGTTTTACAACAAAATAGCTGACTAAAATGAAATATATACGGAAATAGTAACTGATGAGGTTGCCAAAAATAGTCAAACCCCCCCCCACACACACACACACACACGCTCCCACACCCTTTTAAAGGTGGACTCTACCCAGCTGGGAAGCAAAGGCTTGCTGCAGTCACAGTTGTTTGTTTAGGCCGAGACATAAATTTTCCCTGCAGGAAATCATAGCCAGAAAAGTGGAACTGTAGTCAAATGGGGGACTGGAAAATTTGTGTAGCAGGTTTATGGATAACAAGCCAAAGTTTCAAGGCAGGTGAGGTGGTTGGCGATGAGCTATAGTGATCCACTCTTGAGAATGACAACAAATTCTGTACGTGACCTCCTATTCCACTCTCCCTGGGCACCTGCAAGTTTAAGGTGTTTCTGGAAGACTAAGACCTCATACCCTTTGTCTGGCCATGGACACCAGTGGCCCTGGTTTTCCTGTGGCCCAGAGAAGCACCTCGGAAATTTCATTGTCCTTGTAGGACACCCCATTGGAAGGCTGGATCATATACTGAGCTTCCTTTAGATTCAACTTCATGTTCAAAGTTGCATTTATACACATCATTGCAAAATCTCTCAAATACTCTAGGTGGGACAACATATACAGGACAGTGGAGGAAGGCAGACATTACTGAGTTTGACTTGCAACTATACCATTGCATGAGCATGAGAATTCTTTAATCTCTGTGAGCCTCAATCATCTCATCCTTTAAATAGGAACCAATTTAATACTTAAAGCATGCAAGAGCGATAGGATAGAAATTGACTTTCAGTAGAATCCCTGTAGTTATTGAGCATTAATAATTAAACATACAGATCATGTGTGTGTGTGTGAAGGAGGGTGCACCTGTGCACACACTCATGTGTTTTTAAAGAAAATACCACCCCCCTTTTTGTTTTACCGATTTCACAAATGACATTTTATGATTGGAGTGACTAACCGAGGGTCCTTCAAGCGTTCAAAGCAGAATGAGAACAAAGGGCTCAGGTTTTGTGACTGGCAGGCTTATGCTTTTTCTGCCCCATTATTCTTCTCCAGAAGCTCAATGTCAGCCAAGGCCATCAGAGTCCAGATGTTGACCTTTCAGGTTTTCCTCACTGAGAGAACTGCATTCTCAGAACCCCTTGAACAGTCTAACATGAATAACACTGAGCCTCACCCTAAATGAGGGAAATCTAACAGTCAACCTTTCACGACTAGATCCTAAGAGAACTGATCGACTTTATCGTGTATAGCAGGGGTGGGGAACATCGGGCCTGAGGGCCGAATAAGGCCCACAAAATCATTTGGTCTGGCTCTGCATAGGCGTTAGGGGTGAGTTGATTAAATGTTTGACCAAATACAGCAGGCTGATTTTTAAATCGATACTTTCGTAGGGCCTGAGGATGGTTTTATAAATATCCAAAAGGCCCTTGGCAGAAAAAAGGCTCCCCGCCCCTGATGTATAAGGAAGATTATTTTAGAGACTCAAAGGTAGCAACAAGCAACCAGGCCTACTGGTGAGCAGATGTTTTGGTTAATATTCACATCTTATAGTGAGTGGGTTATAATAAATGGGAAGAGATAATCTGGGTTTGATCTATGCTTTGGAGCCTCAATGGAATGCATGAATTTGGCAAACTTACTTGGTTCACCTGAGCCTCACTTTCTTCATCAGCAAAAAACGGTTCTACAATACCTAATTTAAAATATGGATGCGATACGAAGCAGCGGGCATTATATATCAGGCATCCAATAACTAGCGCATACAAATAAAGTTGTTTCATTATCCTCTCACCTTTGGATGATGTTGTGACAAGCTCTACTGCTGACAACTTTGCCACAGCAGGAACTCTGCTGCTGTAAGGCAGCCTTTAGTAGGGCATCAAGTCCGGCTGCGTTTTCTACATGAACTTGGAGACTAAAACACCAGTGACAAGCCCAAGATATTAAATATCTTTGGCATGTCTAGTGCGAAGGCCCAGCCAGGGCTGTGACTGATAAGGTGAATGAGAAGTCTCCCGCTGTATTTCTCTCTTTTCAAATCAGGTCCACGAAAATGGATAAATGAGTCAATTCATGAATGAACAAGAAGGAAGGAAATAACGCTCAGGAAGCCCTAAGAGGCTGGGGGTGGGGGGTGGGACGAGGCACCTGCAAGCCTGGGCTAGTTCCACAGAAAGAGAACAACTTATTTGGGGAGGGACACACAACACACAAACATTGGGCTGGCCTGGGCTGCTGTTTTCCTGCATCAGAGAAATCACACCAGAGTTTGAGAAATCTCTTTATATCCCTCACAGAAAGTGGGTTCATAAACATCATCTCTTTCTAAAGGAATTTTCAAAATAGTGTGGTTTTGTGTGTGATCCTACATCAAGGCAAGGATAGTGTTCCCCTTGCTCTTATGTGAACTGTTATTAGCTGACAAACTAAACATGGGAGGGTCTTAGTGGGTAAATTAACATTTCATTTCCAGGAGGCTGAAAAAATGACAACTTTGACGGCTGTAGGTTTACTGCCTGAAGGTAGAGGCACCTTGGACCTCTCATTCCCGGGCTGTCAGGGCTGCACAAAACTGATGGTAAGTCCAGATGGAGAATCTGTGGACTTTTTCTTCCTCGAATGGAATTAAGCACTAAAATCACAAGAGCTGTTTTCTGCTTGAGATTCTACCTTTCTTGTAAAAGACACGTGAAACACATGGGCATACTCAAATGAAAAAAAAAAAAAGGAGCTGGTTTGGATAGGTGGATAGAACGTCAGCCTGCAGCCTGCGGACGGAAGGGCCCCAGATTCAATTCTGGTCAATGTCTCTCTCTCTCTCTCTCTCTCTCTCTCTCTCTCTCTCTCTCTCTCTCTCTCTCTCTCTCTCTCCTTTCCACTTTCTCTCTAGAAATCAATGGAATAAGATATCTTTAGGTAAGGATTAAATAAATAATTCTTAAAAATAGGTGTTAGCATTTTGGGATATCATCTATGATGAGAATGCTGCAAGGAGCTCCTCTTCCCAGGACCCACATTTCCTCTAAATAAAAGGGGACTGCAGACAGCATGCTTAGATTGCCTGGGTGGTCACACAAGAGCATGTGAGTGACAGACTATTCCAAAAAATTCAAGAGGAAGGAACACTTCCAAGCTCCTTCTATGAAGCCAGCATCCTAATATCAAAACCAGATAAAGGTAGCACAATGAAAAAGAATTACAGACCAATATCCTTCCTGAACATAGATGCCAAAATCCTCAACGAAATTCTAGCAAATCGAACTCAGCAGTATATCTGAAAGATCATACACCATGACCAAGTAGGATTTATTCCAGGAATGCAAGGATGGTTCAATATCTGCAAATCAATAAATGTGATACATCACATAAACAAATTGAGAGATAAAAATCACATAATCTTATCAAATGATGCCAAAAAAAGCATTTGACAAAATCCAACACCCTTTCTTGATAAAACCTCAACATAATAAAAGCCATATATGACAAACCGACAGCTAACATCATACTCAATGGGCAAAAACTAAAACCATTTCCCCTAAGAACAGGAACAAGACAGGGATGCCCACTCTCACCACTCCTGTTCAATATAGTGCTGGAAGTACTATCCATTGTGATCAGATAAGAATAAATAAAAGGCATCCAAATTGGAAAAGAGGTAAAACTGTCCTTATCTGCAGATGACATGATACTGTACATAGAAAACCCTAATGACTCCATAAAAAATTATTAGACTTAATAAATGAATTTGACAAAGTAGTAGGATACAAAATTAATGCCAAGAAATCTATGGCATTTCTATACACCAATAATGAACTTACAGAGAGACTAAAAAAGCAACCCCATTTACCATTGCACCAAAAAAATTAAGATACCTAGGAATAAACTTAATTAAGGAGGTAAAAGACCTATATGCGGAAAACTACATGACACTGAAATAAAAAGATAGAGGAAGAAATAAACAAATGGAAGAACATACCATGATAACGGATTAGTAGAATCAACATCATCAAAATGTCCATACTACCCAAAGCAATCTATAAATTCAACGCACTTCCCATTAAAATACCAATGGCATATTTCATAGACCTAGAAAGAACTTTCCAAAAATTCATCTGGAATAAAAAAGACCTGGAATAGCTACAGCAATCCTGAGAAAGAAGAACAAGGTAGGCGGAATCTCAATACCTGATATCAAGCTGCATTACAAAGCCACTGATGTCACAACTGCCTGGTATTGGCACAAGAACAGACATATACATCAATGAAATAGACTAGAGAACCCAGAAATCGACCCAAATCACTATGCTTAATTAATATTTGACAAAGGAGGCAGCATGAACATATAATGGAGTCAAGACAGTCTCTTCAATAAATGGTGTTGGAAAAATTGGACAGATACATCGAAAAAATGAAACTAGATCACCAACTTGCACCATACATAAAAATAAACTCAAAATGGATCAAGGACTTAAACATATGATGGGAAACCATAAAACTACTAGAGGAATACACATGCAGAAAAATCTCTGACATATGCCGAAGCAATTTCTTCACTGATATTGCTCCTAGGGCAATTGAAACTAAAGAGAAAATAAACAAATGGGACTACATCAAAATAAAAAGCTTCTGCACAGCAAAGGAGACCATCAATAAAATAAGAAGAAAGCCCACTGCATGGGAGAACATATGTGCCAATGATAAGGGAATAATCTCCAACATTTACAGGGAGCTGAAGCAGCTTAACAAAAAGAAGATTAAACAACCCAATCAAAAAAATGGGCAACTGATCTTAATAGACACTTTTCAAAAGAAGACAAAGGAAGGCCAAGAGACATATGAAAACCTGCTCAAAGTCACTAATCATCAGAGGGATGCAAATCAAAACAACAATGTGGTACCATCTCACACCTGTCAGAATGGCTATTATCAACAAATCAACAAATGACAAGTGCTGGTGGGGATGCAGAGAAAAAGGAACCTTCGTGCACTACTGGTGGGAATGCAGACTGGTGCAACCACTGTGGAGAACAGTATGGAGTTTCCTCAGAAAACTAAAAATGGAACTCCCATTTGACCCAGTGATCCCATTTCCAGGAATATATCCCAAGAAACTAGAAACAGGAATCAGAAATGATATATACACCCCTATGTTCATAGCAGCACAATTCACCATAGCTAAGATTTGGAAACAGTCTAAGTGCTCATCAGCAGATGAGTGGATTAAAAAACTGTGGTACATCTACACAATGGAATACTATACTGTGGTCAAAAATGAGTTCTTACCATTTGCAACAACATGGATGGAGATGGAGAACATTATGCTAAGTAAAATAAGCCAGGAAGAGAAAGATAAATGTCACATAATCTCATTCTTTTGTGGAATATAATGAACAACATAAACTGATGAACAAAAATAGATCCAGAGACAAAGAAACATCAATTAGAACGTCAAACCTCAGGGAAGGTAGGGGATGGTGGGAGTAAGGGGAGAGATCAGCCAAAGGACTTATGTCCATGCATATAAGCTTAAGCAATGGACACAGACAACAGAGGGGTGGGGACATGAATGGAAGGCGGCAGAGTAATCAGGGAATAAGGACACGCATGTGATACCTTAATCAATAAAGAAAATTAAAAAAGAGCATGTGAGTGAGATCAGGGAGAAGGGGGTCTGAGTTGAACTGTGTCTCCCCAAAATTCACATGCTGCAGTCCTAACTCCCAGTCCCTTTGAACGTGACCTTATTTAGAAATAGGGCCTTTATAGGGGTCATCATGTGACAATGAGGTCGTTAGGTGGGACCTTGGTGCAGCTTGTCTGCTGTCCCTATAAAAGGGAGAAATTGGGGCAGAAACTCACACAGCGGGAAGATGATGGGCTGCCTACAGAGAGCATGCCATGTGAATATGAAGACAGCCATCCACACACCAAGGAGAGGCGCCTGGACCACATGCTGCCCTCACAGTCCTCAGAAGGGACCGACCCTGCCAACAAGGCATTGGACACAGAGCCTCCAGACCTCCCCTGTGAGACAATGCATCTGTGTTGCTTAGGCCAGTGGTCGGCAAATTGCAGCTTGTGAGCCACATGCGGCTCTTTGGCCCCTTGAGTGTGGCTCTTCCACAAAATACCACGGCCTGGGCGAGTCTACTTTGAAGAAGTGGCGTTAGAAGAAGTTTAAGTTTTTAAAAAAATGGCTCTCAAAAGACATTTCAATCCTTGTCCTGTTGATATTTGTCTCTGTTGACTGATGAGTTTGCTGACCACTGGCTTAAGCTACCCAGGTTGTGGTACACTGTAACGGCAAACATGCTGGCCACTTAACACAAGAGGGCTGGTGGGTGCAGTCTCCTTCTGAGAGGGGGACAGCGAGGTGTAGGACCCAAAGTTCAACGGGAATTTCTTTCTCCAATCAAACTTCTCTCCAGAAACAATGGGCCCTTCCAGACACCCAGGTTAGTACCTAATTATCTCAATGATACAGTTGTCATGACAACTGGATATAAAGTTTGGTTCCAGAATTTGAATCTAAACATGCTACAGTCTCCACGGGATACTTTCTTTGAGAGTAAATCAAGGAAATCCTGTGCATGCACACGTAACACAATCTTTCCAACACCTTAGGAAAAGGGCCCGCATCCCTTTACTCACTCACACCCTAGTGCTTGAGAATAGGAGCCATTCATGGCCATTAAACATCTCTGCATCCAAAGGACCGTTATACATTCAACTGGTATGTACTGAGCAACTACTATGTGCCCAGCGCAGAAGGAGAACTCTTGGTGGACTAATTGCTTACATCAGAGAAAACTTGTGACTGTCTGAATAAAAAAAAAAAGCCATAGCAGCCTGTGGTGGGTTAGGGAGCAGTGGGGGCTTCATGAGAAAGGGGTCTGTGCCTTATAAATTCATCACTTCCTCCACAAAGATGCAGTACAGCTGCCAGCACCTTGCAGCTGCTAAACAGATATTTATTGAACTGACGAAGGAATGAACAAAATACAATTCAAAAGAACACTGAAACTGGACTAGGAGTCATGAAACATTGAAACATCTAGTTGTGCCCGCCGGAGGTGACTCAGTGGTTGAACTTCCGTTTATGAACCTGGAGGTTGCATTTCGATTCCTGGTCAGCGCTCTTGGCCAGGTTACAGGCTCAATCCATAGAATGGGGCGTGCAGGAGGCAGCCGATGATTGATTCTTTTACATCATTGATTTTTTTTTCCCTATCTCTCCCTTTCTCTTCCTCTCTGAAATCAACAAAAAAAGTGTACTTTTTTTAAAAAAAGAAACATCTAGTCGAGAGTGTGACACTAATGTTAACTAATATGTATTGAGCATTTACTATGCTCCAGGCACGAAACACTCCACCGATGATATTATTACATCTTTTGTACAATATCCACAAGAGTCTTTGCTGTAGTGACTCCTATCTCTATGTTATGGTTGAAGAAGACCAGGCTTTTAGAGACGAGGTAAACCACCTGTTAGTTGATAGAAACAAACAGCTCTGCATTGGAGTCCAAGTCCAAATCATGCCCCCCCCGCAAAAAAAAAAAAAACCACTGCCCGCCCTCCCACTTTCCGTGGCTGCCTACTCTCTTCAGGCCAGAATCCTCTCACAGGGGGTCGGGCAAGCGTGAGGTGCTTTTCCAAGGCTATGTTCAGTGGCTTATTTATAATCTCTGAAGTGATTTCTCATTCATTTTCACAAATAACAGCCTTAGAGAACAACTTGAAGAATCTGGGCATGCACTTTGTCTTCTTCACTCTCTCAGGAAACTATCTAGTAATTTTTTTCCCCAATCTTATAAAAAAAAAGTGGGGTGTGGGAGAGGCAAAATAAGTGACCTTGCAACATCTCCAGACAGGAGCTTCACCTCGCTCCCAGCCAAGCCCCACTCCACAGGGTTTTGATGCTGATTCCAACTGTCAGGGGATGTCGCCGGCTAGACTTTACGTCATTGATTAAGTAAGGTATTGATTCACGTTAGTAAACCGGAAGCCTTGAACTTAAGATGGGTGTTCATTAGAGTTAAATGCTGTCATTTCTTGACGGAAGGTAATGTGTTAGACTGGTTTGGCTGGACCCTGCAGAAGGCTGATGTTTTCCCAGCCCCCATTCAGATAGGGCACAGACTTCCCTTCCCGCACTGCTGAAGGCAGGTCCAGCTGAAGTGAGACAGGTAGGCTGACAGAGTCCTTAACTACCAACAAAAGAGCAATGCAACTTGACTTCCCTCCCCAAAGGCGAGTGTTCAGGAATAAAGAACACACTGAGGATGACGTGGCTCTGAAAGTTAGATGCCTGTGCATTGGGAGTAGGGGTGGGTGGAGTAGTGAACATATGAGGAAAGAGCTGACTTTATTATTATTATTATTATTATTATTATTATTATTATTATTATTTCGGAGAGGAAGAGATAGAAACATCAATGAGCCAAAACTGGTTTGGCTCAGTGGGTAGAGCTTCGGCCTGTGGACTGAAAGGTCCCAGGTTCAATTCAGGTCAAAGGCATGTACCTTGGTTGCAGGCACATCCCCAGTAGCAGGCATGCAGGTGGTGTCTGGTTGATGTTTCTCTCTCATCGATGTTTCTGACTTTCTATCCCTCTACCTTCCTCACTGTAAAAAAAATCAATAAAATATATTTTAAAAAAGAAAAAGAAACCTCAACGATGAGAGACAACCATTCAGGACCCGCCTCCTGCACGCCCCACACTGGGGATGGGACCCACAAACAACCTGGGCACGTACCCCAACTGGGAGTCGAACTGTGACCTCCTGAAGGCCAACTCTTTTTAAATGAACAACATAAACAATCCCATAAGCACCTCGCCATGCATTATTAACATGGCTTGCTGCCATCATGTGTGCATGTTTTCGTTCATGTATTCCCACGTTGTTCCCTATCACTTATCCGTGGAGCTTGACACTGTGCTGTGCAACTGGAAGGTGGCTGACCATGCTGAGCCAGACCCAGTCAGCACTCAGAGGGCTGCGACTCTGAAGAAAGGCCGCGAGAAGATAGCAATTCCAGCAGGGCGGTGTGCTGTGGGGACACCGAAGCCCGAGCCCCTGACACAGCTTGGGGAGGGGGAGGGGGAGACTGCTTTTAAGAAAAGGGGCTCATTCACGGAACCTGGAAGTGTGGATGGCTGGAGTTACCCAGAATTTGAGGAGCGGCACATCTGTCACACATATCGGGCCAGACAAGGCTGGGAGTAAGCAGAGGGCAAACCCCATCTCACAGTACTCTGCCTTTTCCTTCCTAGCCTCTGTCCAAATTGCAAGTCACTCGTCATGTGTGGTTGTTCTGAACAGCCTGCTCAGGAAGCTAAAAGATCCGTAAGGGCTGCACTTACAACTGGCTTGGTCACGACTTATTTTCAGGAGCTTGAACAGTGATTGGCACATTCTATATCCTTAATATGAATGTGTATGGAAGCATATCATGAAAGGAGACCAGAATCTCATCTCAGCTATGTTAGGTCATAGGGGACCTTGACTGTCTGCCACCTTGTAGGTGCTCACGGATATGTATTCGATGAATAAGTGAATGAATGAACAAAAGGTACAAGAACACTGAAATTAAACTTGGGGTCATAAAGTCTACAGTATGAGGGAAACTTTGAAGGATCCTAAAGCGGGCACCGACATGGCTTATTCTGCCCAAAGGACCCTTTATTAGATGTGATTACATGGGTTTGGTGGTTTGTTATACATAGTGATTTCAAGACATAAACTACAGTTGAAGAAGATTCCAATCTAGGAGGGAGAAAATAGATTTACTCTATCCCATGAAATATTTTGAATAGTTCTCTATAGGGAAATGTGTAGATGCTTTTTCATGAAATACAATGTAAAATAGGACTTTCATTAAGAAGAACTATCCTAGCCCAACTGGTGTGGCTCATTGGTTGAGCACCGACTCAGGAACCAATAGGTTATGGTTTGATTCCCAGTCAAGTCCCATGCTCTGGTTGTGAGCTGGAGCCCCAACAGGGGGCGTGCAGGAGGCAGCTGATCGGTGATTCTCTCTCATCATTGATGTCCCTATCTCTCTCTTCCCCTCTCTATAAAAACCAATAAAAAACATTTAAAAAAAATCTACTCTCTTAAAAATAAAGAATTATCCTGTGGCCAAATGTATATTTCCTAATAGTACAATCCATATCGTGAAACAATTGCAAGTATTTCAGTCTATACTGAGGGTCAGCAAACGGCGGCAAGAGGAACAAAGCCAGCCTGTGGTCTGTTTTTGTATCCCTGTGAGCAAAATGTATTGGTTCTTACATTTTTCAACCATTCCTTTAAAATAATCAAATTTTGTGCCATGTGAAAAGCATATGAAATTCAAATATCGGTGTCATAAATAAGGCATTTTTGGCCCTGGCCACGCCTATGCCCCTATGCACTGTCTAGGGCTGCTTTCTTGCCACAGAGCAGAGCCGTGTCTCTGTTACACGTGGCCCACGAAGCCTACGATGTCCATGACCTGGAACCTCATAGGAGAAGGCCTGCAAGGCCGCTGTCTCAGACTCCCAGTGAGCGGGAGTGGCAGGGTGGATGCCGGCATGCATTCCGGTTGCCCTTAACCTTCATCGGTTCCATTTCCCACCTTAGTGTAAATTGAAGTGTAACCCCACTGGGGAATCTCATGTCCTACTTCTTGAAATGAATGCCTTGCAAATGATGATGGATTACGCCTTTGATGAAGAAGGGGGCACCCCGCTTAGTGTGAAATGCAGCGCTATGTTAGGGCAGTGATGCATAGTGGGAACAGCCATGGTTTAAACTCAGGAAGCCGAGGTTTCCATCCTGCCGGTGTGGGCAGCTCATGTCCACCATCCTGGCCAAAGACCCCTCATTATCAAGCATCAGGCCCCGAAGGCAGTTTCCAAGATGGCTTCCGTGACCAACTGTCCCTAATTCTGCAACTTCAGGCCACTGTGCTCGGGGCTCCGCCTCCTCCTGGCAGTGACCCATTGTCCCAGGAAACACTCCCGGACGACCAGATACGTTTGAGTATTTACACGGGCGTGTGGAGTTAAAGAATTGCATGGGAATGAAACTGTCTGGAATAGGAAGTCTGCAGAAGCATGGGGTTAACCAGAGTTCTGTGTTTCATCATGTGACTTCCGGATGCATTCTGTGTCTTCGTTTGGAGGTGGCTGGGTAAAATGTAAACTTACGGTATTTTAGAATGGGCTGACGAGGGGAGGCGTGGATTTTTAAAGATTAGGGAAAGTTGTAACCATTAGTCAGAATATCTCTGCCCTCTCCCAACCCAATGCTAACTTCTCTTCGCTTGAGGAGCTGCAATCTCTTTCCTGCTTAGCCTTGTGACTAGTCGATCTCAAAATTTCCTGCCAGAGTATAGGAACCTGGTAGCCAGCACAGGGCTGAAGCAGCAGAACTGACCTCTGGGGCCGAAACCGATTTGGCTCAGTGGATAGAGCGTCGGCCTGCGGATTGAAGGGTCCCAGGTTCCATTCTAGTTGAGGGCATGTACCTTGGTTGAAGGCACATCCCCAGGAGGGGGTGTGCAGGAGGCAGCTGATCGATGTTTCTTTCTCATCGAGGTTTCTGACTTTCCATCTCTCTCCTTTCCTCTCTGTAAAAAAATCAATAAAATGTCTTAAAAAAAAAAAAAGAACTGACCACTGGCTGCTTTGCCTGCGTGTTTTGTCTGGGGCTCTGCGTGATCTCCCCCTGTTCTCCTTGGGAGCCTGGATAGCTTGGAGGGAATGCTGGAGAGGCACAATATCAATGTTCGAGTGTCTGTTGCAGTTGTTAAATCATAACAGAGTGTGATTTCACTGGAATGAGGCAATTACAGGGGGAGAAAAGAAAAGGCGGGTGACATAAAAACACGTCCTTTCGGGCTAAGTACCGACGTGCTCTCTGATGCATGTGCAGTGCTGGTTTCTGATACGCCCGCCGCACGGAACGTTCCGCTCTTTAACGGGTGGAGATGAGTGTTATCTGGGCTCAAGCTCTTATGCGCAAATTTGGGCAAAGATGATGCCTCTCAAAAATTTCTCGAAGATTATAATCATTGTGAAATCAACACGTCTCATGTTGTAATAGTTTGATCTGAAATTTACAAGGTAAGCTTCGTGCCCTCCGGCTCATGTCTCTATCTGTGTGATTGGGGAAAACTTGCTTAAGGTTTTGGGCCCTCAGTTTCTGCATGTTTAATAGGATGGGATAATAGAACATACCTCACTGGCATATATCCTATATAATAAAAAGGTAATATGCAAATGAGGCCAAGAAGCCATAACGGGTCAGCCGGATAGGAGGAGGTTGCGCGTGCAAGTGAGGCCTGGAGTGGAGATGGAGACAGGGGGGCCAGCGAGCCATCGGGCCCCGACTTGGGCCGACCCCCCAGAGCTGGAGCGGACACGGACAGGGACAGGGGAGGCCAGCCTGCAGCCTCCAAGGCTGAGCACAGGGCGGGAAGAGGATGGGCCTGCCTCGCCGAGAAGCAGTGCGGCTCCCTCCCAGCTCCTGTGGGCACTGGCAGCTCGCCTCCACCTCCCGCAGAAGCCGCACAGCTCCCGTGGAAGCAGCACGGTTCCTGGAGGCATGCTGCAGTTCTCACGGGCTCCCACCGAAGCAGTGGGAGGCCTACTGCGCACAATATTGCCATGGGCTACTACTATATACATAGATTGATTTCAGAGAGGAAGCGAGAGAGAGAGAGAGAGAGAGAGAGAGAGAGAGAGAGAGAGAGAGAGAGAGGGAGGGAGAGAGAGAGAGAGGGAGAGAGAGAGAGAGAAACATCAAGGATAAGAGAGAATCATTGGTCAACTGCCTCCTGTAGGCTCCACACTGAGGATCAAGCCTGCAACCTGGGCATGTGCCCTGACTGGGAATTCAAACCATGACCTCCTGGTTCATAGGTTGATGCCCAACCACTGAGCAATACCAGCCGGAATTGTATGAGAAATACAGATGAACAGCACTTAGCCTAGAACCTGGCACACAGGAAGCTCTTGGTATGTGTTAGCTTTTCTTGTAAACATTTTAGGAAAATTCTACTTGTCCTTTGAGTTTAGGAGTTAACCACCTGGGAATCTATCCATGCCCCCTGAGGTTAGCCACTCATGGTTTTTCTTTCTCCTTCCACTGGGTATGTTTCATAATTATTTGTATCTCTGGTAAACTGTGGGTTTCTCCAGAGTTGCAAAGATGTCTAATTTATTTCTCCATCTCTGGCTTCCTTCTCACACCCAGATACGGAGATCTGGTCAAAGAGGATTGTGGTGGTGGAGGGGTAAGGACATGAAAGTCATATGTATATTAAAGCAACAAAATCATGGAGCATACTTGAATATGAAACCTCACTGCTCTTTGAAAATAAAAAAAGAAGAGAGTCTAACACCTTAGCAAGGCACCTTTATGGCCCCTCTTGATTATCAGCCTCTTCAAAGAAGCATATGCCCCCTTCCACCTGTTTTCTGTGCTCACAGGCACAACAGAGATCTTTCCATGCCTCTGGCCACAGGCCCTTTGCACAGGCTGCTCCCTATGTCTAGGTTGTGTCAAAGACATCTGTTCTGTCCCTTTTGAGATTTAACCTCAATTTAATTAATTACTTTGTGTTGTGATTATTTAATTAATATTTATTATTCCCCAGGAGACTATAAATTCTCTGGAAACAGAGATCACTTTTGTTCTCTCTCTCTCTCTCTCTCTCTCTCTCTCTCTCTCTCTCATTCTTACTGCTTAACACATAGTAAGTGCTCAATAAGTCTTCGTTAACAAATTACTAAGAGATAGCAACTTACATTTAAGAAGTGGAGGCAAAACAAGTTTAGTTGCCTGATAAGGAATGAGAATTCTTTATTCATTAGGCTCAACCCACAGCAGACTTTTTATATGTGTTTATTAAGCATTTCTCCTGCCACATCACTTAATGGCTCTTTAAGAAGCCGTATTGTGCCTTTACTGCAAACTCAGAGCAAGACAAGCTAACAGTGGCCATAGGTAGACTAACCTTTGTTCCAGGCCCTTTAATTCAATCTATTTCCCTCCTGCCCACACACTCCCCCTCCCCCCCAAAAAATGTATTATGTTTTTCAATTTGCAATGGTCCTGTTATCTCTGGTTTCAACATATCCATTCTAAATGAACTGGGCTATGTTCCCAGCTTCCTGGAAATTACATACTTTCATTAAAAACTCTGTGAAACATCCCTTCCTGCACTCAGTCATTCTCTACTCCTCCTCACCCTCAATGTCAAGCCAATCTTTCTATGCATTTGACTTCTAAGAAATATCTCAATAACTTTCAATAGCCTGATCTTCCTCCCTCCCTCCCTCCCTCCCTCCCTCCTTCCTCCCTCCCTCCCTCCCTCCTCCCTCCCTCCTTCCTCCTCCTCCCTTCCTCCTCCTTCCTTCCTTCCTTCCTTCCTTCCTTCCTTCCTTCCTTCCTTCCTTCCTTCCCTCCCTCCCTCCTTCTGGTTAATCCTCACCCAAGGATATTTTTCCCATTGATTGTTAAAGAAGGTAGAAGGGAGTGGGGTGGAGAGGTAGAGAGAAAGAGAGAAACATTGATGTGAAAGAGACACATTGATTGATTGCCTCCTGAATGAACCCTGATTGAGTCCAGGGATGGAACCTGCAACCCAGGTATGTGCTCTTGACCGGGAATCAAACCCATAACCCTTGTGTGCGGGGGCCGATGCTCTAATCACTGAGAAACACCAGCCGGAATCTAACCTATTTTTCTTCCTCCAATTCCATAACTCTTGGCTCAAACTGTCTTCACTTTACTCATTGCACAGAAATGAGTAACGGGTGCTCCTGACTCCCTTCTCCCCATCCCACCACTAAAGAAGCTGATAGGTTCATCTTAAAATGGAAATACCATGCCGACTGGTGAGTCAATCAGGACTCCTAGCAATGGGCATCTTGTGGTCTCTGCAGCCTCCCCTGGTCTCTCCCTTTCCCATGGGTTAGGGTCCCCAGCCACACGGCACTCTGCCTCCATGCCTGCCACAACTGCACCTCTGAAACAGCGCTCGCTCTGCTGAGCTCCAAATGCCTTTCTTCCCCTGGGAGACATCCTCGCACTCACCCCTCAAGAATCAGATTAAAAATCAGCTCCTCTCTGAAACCGTTTCTAACTTTCCAGAGAGAATCAGTCACCACGCCGTCTGCAAAACCCTAACTCTCTTCGTACAGTGAGCAGAAAAAGAAATTTAAAAAAAATAATTATCTCCTTGCATCTTCCTCCTCTGCTGGACTCTATGGTCTGTGAGTGTGAGATCTACGTCTTATAATTCAAATATTCTCCTTGTTACTTGCCCGATAGCTGGCACATCATAAGCATGATAACATAGTCAATGAATAAAGAGTTTTGCTTAAAATATAACCCTTATCCTTGGATAACAAGCATTTACTCCACCAAAGAAATACGTTCTCCCCCGACAGTGAAGTGGTGTTTTGTTGAGGAAGCAGCCAGTTGAGAAATACGAGGAGGGGGTAACATCTGCATTTTGATGTGGGTCTGTCTGCAGCAAATTCTCATTTACGATGATCAAAACGAAATGGAATTTAAGGAGTTTGTTTTAACACAGACTATAAAAATAAGCTGGATTTTTGATTCTGCCATTTTAATTTTATCTCAGTTTTGACAATATTTCTCTTCCAAAGCGCTTGTTCTCCTAACTAGTGCTGATGAGCTCTCCAAACAGATTCCCCCAACTCATTGCATCTCTAAGCCTTTGGTTCACATTCTCGGATGATATGAAATGATTAAAATAATGCTCCGTGGTGTTCTTGATGTTCTGGAAACACTCATCTATTTTTTATTTCTATAGACTCAATGTCTATTAGCATTCCAATGTTTCACTTTAAATATGTTCTTTATTATTTCAAGAACTCGAGTCATTTCAATCTCATGAGCATTTATTGAGTGTCTACTGTATCTCAGGCTCTGTGCTGGGTGCTGGTGATTATTAAATATGAAAGACAGATACCTAACCTTAAACACTTCTGTGTCTGAGCTGGAGGTTTAAGGGGGTGTGTTCAGTATGAGGAGAAAGGTTAGGCTGACCCTGCTGGGAAGGTGGGTGGCAGAGTGGACTTCAAAACATGATGACTTTTGAACTGGGCTTTGAAGTCTGATTAGGAGTTTGCCATGATCTAGGATCAAAAGCAAAGCAAAAGATTTAGAAATTTTTTTGTAAAATAATACTGATTTCAATGAATTCCGGAGTATGAATATTATAGAATAGGGGGAAAAGATAATAGAGAGGATGTGATTTGAATAAAAATTGTCCATTTTCTTTGCTATTGCTTCATTGTTTTTAAGTCTGAAGGAAAACATACTCTGAGGGCCACTTTGATGTATATGAATGATTCATCTTTAAGAAGTCCATCCAATTTAAAAAATGGGCAAAGCACCTGAATAGTCACTTCTCCAAAGAGGACATACAGAAGGCCAGTGGACATATGAAAAGATGCTCAATGTCTCTAGTCATCAGAGAAATATAAATTGGAGCCACAATGAGATATCACCTCACACCTGTCAGAGTGGCTATCCTATCTAATAAAAGAATAATATGCAAATTGACCATCACTCCAACACACAAGATGGCTGCCCTCATGTGTACAAAGATGACTGCTCCCATGTGGACACAAGATGGTCACCACAAGATGGCCAGCAGGGAAAGGCAGTTGAGAGGAACCAGGCCCGCAAGGGAGGACAGTTAGGGGTGATCAAGCCTGCAAGGGAGGGAAGTTAGGGGTGACCAGGCCAGCAGAGGAGGGACGTTGGGGGCAACTGGGACTACAGGGCAGGGTAATTGAGGGAGGGGACCAGGCCTGCAGGAGAGGGCAGTTAGGGGAAAACAGGCTGGCAGGGGAGCAGTTTGTCATCAATCAGGCTAGCAGGGGAATGGTTAGGGGGTGGTCAGGCTGGCAGGCAGAAATGGTTAGGGGCAATCAGGAAGGCAGGCAGGCAAGCAGTTGAGAGCCAGAAGTCCTGGATTGTGAGAAGAATGTCTGACTGCCTGTTTAGGCTCAATCCAGGTAGGATCCAGCCTAAATGGGCAGTCAGACATCATTCAAGGGGTCCCAGATTGAAGAGGGTGCAGGCTGGGCTGAGGGACACACACCCCTGTGCACAAATTTCATGCACCAGGCCTCTAGTCATCAATAAGTCAACAAAAAAGTGCTAGAGAGGATGTGGAGAAAAGGGAACCTTCATGCACTGCTAGTGTGAACGCATCAGCAGTTGCATTCCCACCAGTAGTTTCCACAGTGACTGGTCCAGCCACTGTGGAAAACAGTATGAAGTTTCCTCAAGAAATTAAAAATGGAACTGATTTATGACCCAGCAACTCCACTTCCACGACTATATCCAAAGGTATATAAAATACTAATTCAAAAGAATATATGCACCTCTATATTCATTGCAGTATTATTAACAACGCGAGGCCTGATGCACATAATTTGTGCACTCTATGTAGGGGGTCCTTCAGCCCAGCCTGAGCCCTCTCACAGTCTGGGAGCCCTCATGGAATGTCTGACTGATGGCTTCAGTCGGACATCCTTAGCACAGCCATGGAGGCAGGAAAGACTCCTGCCACCACCGCTGCGCTCACCGGCCGTGAGCCTGGCTTCTGGCTGAGCAGTGTTCCCCTTGTGGGAGGGCACTAACCACCAGGGGGGCAGCTCCTGCGTTGAGCATCTGCCCCCCCTGGTGGTCAGTATGTGTCATAGCGACTGGTCATTCTACCATTTGGTCGATTTGCATATTAGCCTTTTATTATATAGGATAGCCAAGATTTGGAAGCAGCCCATGTGTACAGCAGTAGATGAGTGGATAAAACCTGTGGTACATTAAGACAATGGGATACTACTTGGCCATAAAAAGAAAACATCTTAACTTTTGTGACAGCATGGATGGATCTGGAGAATATTATGCTAAGAGAAGTCAGTCAGAGAAAGACAAGTACCATACGACCTCACTTATGCATGGAATATAATGAACAAAATAAACTAATATACAAAAGATATATACACTGATAGATACAGAGAACTGTTTGACAACTATCAGAGGGGAGTGGGTTGAGGGAATGAGTGGAAAACATGAAGGGATTAAGCAAAGAAAAAAACAACTCAGAGACACAGACAACAATAAGATGGTTACCAGAGAGAGAGGGTTAGGAGACGAGGTAGAAGAGGGTAAAGGGGGGATAAATGGTGATGGAAGGAGACCTGACTTGGAGTGGTGAACACATAATACAACACACAGATGATGTGTTATAGAATTACACACCTGAAACCTATATAATTACATGAACCCAAAGTCATCCCAATAATTTTTTCTTTTAATATTAAGAAAGTGAACTAATGTGATAAAAAATAAATAAAGTCAAGCAGCTGACACCAGCCTTTGGTAAAGCTGCTGAGGCTACTATATAACCCCCAGAAAAACTGTGTGTGTGTGTGTGTGTGTGTTTATTTCTCTCTACCCTGTGCAAGGTCATCTTCTTGTGTGGGAAACCCTGGCCAATGTTTTATACTGATGTCCATCAGAAGACACGTTAAGCCTTCACATCCTGTTGTTTTTCTCCACTCTTTTTTTAAATTAATTAATTAATTTATTTATTTATTTATTTATTTTTTACAGAGAGGAAGGGAGAGGGACAGAAAGTCAGAAACATCAATGAGAGAGATACATCGATCAGCTACATCCTGCACACCCCCTACTGGGGATGTGCCCGCAACCAAGGTAAATGCCTCTGACCAGAATTGAATCCGGTACCTTTCAGTCTGCAGGCCGACGCTCTATCCAATGAGCCAAACTGGTTTCGGCTTTCTCCACTCTTTTTAGCATGAAAATCCTTTGCCATTCAAGAGACAGGCGTGCACGTGCGCGCGCGCGCGCACACACACACACACACACACACACACACACACACACACACACTCAGAAACTGCCTGGGTGTGGGATTGCTCGCTTCATTAAGCACCCAGAGCCCAGTCAGAGAGAAAGGCAGGACCACCCAGTCCATTAGCATTCTTGTTCCGACAGAGGCGTCTTGACCCAGGAGCTGCCGGAGCTCATGGGATGTCTCATTAAAACAGACTTTGTCAGAGCATTTTCCCCACCATTTAACATTCTCCTGAGCATTGTGCAGGATGTGGGGCCAGGGGGACTCCTGCTCCTCCAGGGGAGAACAGTGCACACAATGGGAAGACTCCAGCGGGTGTGGGGAGCCCAGCGTGTGCCGCGTTTTCCCAGGTTCTCTCAATAACTCTGTGATGTTCACTGCATGCTATTTCACATGCATGCTCACAGTAGAATGAGACAGAAAGCGAACACTTCCTATGCACTTACTGGGTCTCGGTCACTGTATGAAATGCTTCGGATACGTTACCTCTTTTAACCCTAAGAAACTCTATGAGCTATGCATTATTACTGCTGCCATTTGCAAGTGGAAATGCAAGACTACGGTGAGTTAATGACCTTGTTCAGAGGTTAATCTATAGTATTTGATGCTCCCAGAGTCTGATGTGCACCCTCTCGCTACTGTACCATTCTTCTCCTAATGGGGTGCTTGCATCTCCACAGAAGATGAAGAAGCAGAGCACCGAATATATTCAATGAGAAGAATGATTTGGTGGTTCTTGCAAGTTGCTATCATCATTACCGGAACCAGCACTTGCTGAAGATTTGTTCCGTGCCACATCCTGGACTAATTACTCTACTTACATATCTCATTTAATTATCCTATAACCCCAGGAAGTAGTTACTCTGCTTCCATTTTACCAAAATAAAAACAAGTCTTAAGCTAGTTAAATAACCAACCTCAGGCAGACTTTAGCCCCGATCTGTCTGACTTCAAATCAGAAGGAAGAATAATGGGGACTTGAACTAGGGTGATGCATGGGGAAGAGTGAACCCTTTAGGAAGATATCAATGGATTCAAATTGATAGAACATGGTTGTTTTTTGTTTAAATGCACACAATTCAATAGCATTTTTGGTACCTACCTCTATGAAGCATTATGCTAAGATCTAAGTATATTAAGGTAAACAAGTTGCTTATAAACAAGAAAATCAAGAGACATATGAAAAAATATATTGATGACAAATAATAATATATTAGTCCCACTTTATCTGCAGAGCATACGTTCTAAGATTTCCAGTGGATGCCTGAAACTGTAGATAGTACCCAATCTTATAAATACTATTGTATTTCTACACATGCATCCCAAGGATGAAATTTAATTTACATATTAGGAAAGATCATAAATAGCTTTGTTCTTCCTGGAGATCTTAGCAACTTTAGCATATGATTATTTTTCTTGTGACATAAAGAACTTTCACCTTGTCACTGAAAGGACCACTTTAGACCACTTTAAAAAAAAAACTGTGGTACATCTACACAACGGAATACTAAAAAAGGAATTCCTACCATTTGCAACAACATGGATGGAGATGGAGAGCATTATGCTAAGTGAAATAAACCAGTCAGAGAAAGATAAATATCATATGATCTCACTGATTTGTGGAATATAATGAATGGCATAGACTGATGAATAAGAACAGACCCAGAGACTGAGAAATCTCAATCAGAATGTCATACCCCAGGGAAGGTAGGGGAGGGTGGGGGTAAGGTGGCAAGATCAACCAAGGGACTTGTGTTGATCTCATAGGCATGCATATGAGCCTAATCAATGGACACAGACAACAGGGGGGTAGGGCATAAAGACACATATGTAAAAAATAAAAATTTAAAAAAATTATAAGGAAAAAAATAAAGGACCACTTTACAGCTTCTCTTTGGTTTATCGGAATTGCAAGCATCACTACACGTGTGCTTTGGGTCCATTGTGAAGTAAAATTATGGTTACTGGAGCATAAGCACTGTGATACATGATAGTTAATCTGATGACCTGAACAGGATGGAGTGAGATTTCATCACACTACTCAGAATAGCGTACAATTTAAAACTTATGAATTGTTCTTTCTGGAAACTTCCATGTAGTATTTAGGACTGCAGCTGTAACTGGAATCATAGAAAGGGGAAACCACAGATAAGGGGACTACCATACTAGCAAACACTTAGATGGTCCTTAACATATACTAGGTATGCTTGTCAGTGTGACACCTATGCAGTTATTATTCAAATCTCAGAAAGTTGATGGGATAGTTGCTACTATCATTCCCATATCACAGATGAGGGAACCAGAGGGTCAGGGAATATAAGTAACTCCTGAATTTAGATACTATGGGGATTCTCCTCGGGGACGTTTCTATTTTTTAATAAGTTGAGTGATTCTCTAAATTCCCATGTTATGTTGAAGGCTGTGAAACTACTAGAATCTGCACATCACATTACAGTTTTCTCTTCCTAGTTGCCATTCTTTCTACTTAATTATTCCAGAAATTGGGTTATAGGGAATGTGCAAGTTTCTAATACAATACAATAAGCATTTGTTTATACTTCTAAAAAAGTAACTTCAGCAAGTTCACAGAGCAAGCCATATACTCAGAGAAAAAGATGAAGGGACAGTTATGTCCATTTAGCTGGGAGAGGGTAGGGTCATGGTTCAGAATGAATCTTGCAGGGAGGTGGAATGTGAAAGGGGAAAGTAGAACCAATCCCCAAGTAAAAATCAGAGAAGTACTGGAAGGTATTGGTGGTCCATGGGAGCTCTCAGTTTACGACAAACCCTTGCACTCATTCAAATTAACATTACATAGAATGAATGGCATGATTTGAATTCTAGTTGCTCAACTTACTGATTGTGAGCCACAATTTAACATGATCCATGTGCATACTCAGAATTTGAGAGAGTTGTGATGAAAATTAAATATGATAAAGCAGATACCAGCCCTGGCAGAGTCCTGGAATACAGTAAATGCTCAATAAAGGTTGGTGTGGAGGGCCGGTATCCCCTTCAGTGAAGAACTGGCAGCCACAGCTTAAAGTACTGTCTGCAAATGACTGTCAGCTTTCACCCCTATAAGGGATTCTTTCAGGTACAGAATGTCACCTTGGTCAAGGTCATGCCCCTTTTGGTGTCAGCCCGCATCCAGTGATTGATCATTGCAGGGATATAAAGACTCGACTACTGGTCCTGACTTAAACAACTCTGATGGAGCCATTCAAGCTTTAAGGTTCAACCTGGGGTCAGCCAAGTCTGTCATCATGCTTTAGTCTCTTTTTCCCTGTTGAATCTCACTTCCTTCTCCTCTCTTACACAGGTTTTGGGTTTAAGGGAACCCTAGGATAAACCTCTTGTAGGCTATCCAGAATCCACTTCCCAGCTATCTCTGATGCTCATATTATCAATGTCAGAAGTGGTGGGGCCTAGGACAGGCAAAGATGTGGAGGTGAAGATGTGTGATGAATGCTCACTTGTTGGAAGACAGCTTTGATGTGGTGTGGACTGCTTGACAAGGGAGCTTGCCCTTTACCCTGTGCTGGTCTACAGGTCATTTAAAATGCTCAGGGTTGATATAAGCACTGTTCATCCATTTTACAGGTGAAGGAAGTTGGGTTCGCAGAGGTGAAAGGATTTAACCAAAGTCCTATGACTTTAAGCAGTACAGTTGGCTGACTCTGGCTTCCAATGGTCCTTTCAGGATAAAAAGGTCTCACCATAATGGCCCATTGTGTGAGGTTATTTTTTGTTCGAAATTCTCAGGGATTGTATCCGGCTTGTGACATCTCCACACAGAAATGGTGTTTACTATCTTCCAGGACCTTGAGTCCAGAGGAAGGTCTTTTGCGCCATCAGCATTCTGTCCTGCCTCCAACGGCTGTCAGCCAGAGAAGGCTGGGTAAGTGATAGGGCTTTAAAAGGTTAATTACCATTAATCATTATGAGACGGTGGCTTATTATCAATTCATAAATTCAGAATAAATTTATTCTGCTGACAAGCAAAATGTCCTAGTTGCCCTGTAGACCTGGTTTCCTTTCTGAAAAATAAATAATTATTTTTCTAGATTATGGTCTTTGTATAAATTGCTGTCTCTTCCAAGATGCCATGTGGAGGAAAGCTTAATTAAATTCATAAAGTTGGTGAAAGTATTCCAAACTTTCGAAAGCTTTTAGGATTTCATATATAGACCCAGATGTATAGTCACCTATATAATAAAAGACTAATATGCAAATCGATCGAATGGCAGAATGACTGGTTGCTATGATACGCCGAGTCACCAGAGGGCAGACACTCAATGCGGGAGTTGCCCCCGGGTGGTCAGTGTGCTCCCACAGCGGGGCACCACTCAGCCAGAAGCCTAGCTCATGGCTGGCAAGCGCAGCAGTGGTGGTGGGAGCCTCTCTCATCTCTGTGGCAGCACTAAAGATGACCAACTGCTGGCTTAGGCCCGGTCCCCATGAGGAATGGGCCTAAGCCATCAGTTGGACATCCCCTGATGTCCTGGACTGTGAGAGGGTGTAGGCCAGGCTGAGGGACTCCCCCTGGACTCAGTGCACGAATTTTGTGCACTGGGCCTCTAGTATGTCTATAAATAGAGATGCATGAAGGTTGTGAACCAACATCTTTAAAAGTATGTTTTACGGGTGACTCATGAACGATCTTATTATAAAATCTCTCCAAAACTTTTCCTGTGTGGTATTTTTGTAAATAAAATGCTTAAGTTTTCAAGGTTGCAACATACAAAACTCACTCTAGTCAGACTCTAGCTTACAATTAAGGTATTATTAAACCATGTCTCTCCATAATCATCCAGAATTTATTTATTTATTGTTTGCATTTACATTAGAGAAAGTATGAAGTAGGAAGATGACTGGCCACACTGCTGGCATCCTTTCGCATGTACAACTGGAGTACTTGTTAGCATTTTCAGCATTTGAAGATGTTGTGTCCCTTTTCTCTTATTATTTTCCTTCTCCGGGTCTCTTTGCTTCTTTTCTCTTTCTTACCAGTACCTTTCTCTTTCTCTCACTCTGCCCATTCTGTCTCTTTTGGTTGTTTAGCAATTAATTTTAATAAAAAATCCAAAACTGTAGCTATAGCTGTCCCAGATATTGGAATAAGATGGGTTCTCCCCAGTTCTAGTCTCTCCCATCTCTCGGATTCCATAGCAGCAGGATGATGCAACTTTTTCCCTCCAACTGCTTACCTCAACTTTGAGAGCACAATAGACTTATACACCCGATAAGGTGATAAGATTGTTATGTAGGCCCTTTGCTTGGACATCACTATGAGAACACTTAGATATGAAGCATGTGAGATTTGGGGAGTCTCAGAACACGGGGTCATTGATATTCTCTTTGATGCTGGCACCTGAAACATTTTGGAGCCCATTATTCCAGGGCATCATTCTGATGTGGTTTAGCAGAAGGCTTGATTAAACCTGAGAAAACAACAGTGTCCTATATTGGTTCACCATGCAGTCCCATCATTATTTCCTGTGGGGCCCCAGGTGCTGGTTTCATAAGTAAGCCTTCTCACAGAGTAGATCGGGGCGTCGTCCTTCTGAAAGAAAATTACCTTGTACAGCAAGGATGAGGAACTGGGAAGAAGACCACTTGAATTTCAGTTCTAGGCTTCCCTCAATTACTCGTCCACGGTGTAAGTCAAAAGACAAAAGTCTCTTTTCCTGGGGTTGGATTTTCAGATCTCTAAATCAGACGAGGTGGTCGGGCACTTGTGCTTCCAAATGTATTTTAGCTTTAAAAAATTCTATGCTTTTATACACTCTTCTCCCAAATTAAATTCAAACTCGCTTTGCTTATATCCTTCTTTCATTAAGAAATGCGTTCAGAACACCGAAATTCATCACATAAGGGAGTACAGTTATCCATGTCATAAAATATTGAATAGCTATTAAAATCTGTTTATGAAAATTTTCATTCGCATGGGAAAACAGGTGTCAGAGAGTCTTAAAAGAAATATAGCAAATTATATAAAGTTCCATGTGCACTATGACACTTGGTAAGTGGGGAAAAAATGATAAATGAAGTCAAGACAGAAAAAGAGAATTTACTAAATAGCTACTTCTGAGAGGTGAGATTATGTGTGCTTTTTGTTTTGTTTGCTTTTTGCATTAGTTCCAAAATTCCTCAAGTGACTGTGTATTCTCATCAGGGGAAATAAAGCACTTTTTTTTTTTCGAGTAAGTTACTCTTCATTTTAACTGGGTGTTACTTTGAATCAAATCAGAATAAAACTAACAGCCTATTTTTTTGTTTGTCAGCTTTTCTGTATCATTCCTTTGAGATCAATTTCATACAAAAATGTCTTCCAGCCCGGCCAGCGCCAGCGTGGCTCAGTGGTTGGGCGTGGCCCTATGTGGGCCTGGAGATCAAGGTTAGATTCCTGGTCAGGGTACATGCTGATTGCGGGCTCAATCCCCAGTGGGGGACATGCAGAAGGCAGCTGCTCAATGATCCTTTCTCATCATTGATGCTTCTATCTCCCTCTCCCCTCCTTTCTGAAATAAATAAAACTGTTAAAAAGAAAAAGAAAAAGAAAAAGAAATCATCTCCCGTGATTCCAGAAAAGCAGTGTGTGCCTGTCCTAACTGCTTGATTTCCAGATGTATGGGAAGCTTATGTGTAAAATCTCATGAAGCCAAGAGAATGATCTGGCAGGAAGGGATGATGTTAATAAGATTGCTTTTATTTCCCCTAATGGGAGAAAAATGCAAAAGCATCAGTGACCTCAATTTTTAAAATTCATTCTTCAAAACATATTGTATTAAAAAATTATGATCTGCCCAAGTGCCTCTACTCTTGGAAGACTATCAGCAATTAGCGATCTGGCATTCCTGAAATTCCTCCCAGCCATCATCACCAGCTTGTGATTTGCTGTGATAAAGCCCATACCTTCCTTCCTGCTTTTGGCTATGACTCTAATCTCATCCCCTTTCCAGGGGAGGTGAAGCGCTTTTGATGAGGGGGGATGTGTGCAGGAGGGAGTCTCAGGGAGATATTAGGGTCAAAATAGAATCTTGCTTTGCAAGCCCATTTTTAAAAATTTAATATATTCCTTTAAATTCATTCTTTGTGCTGGGGGAAGAAAAAGATTTATTAGGAAAAAGCTGCTAAGGTAATAAGAAAATATAAATCTTTTGGCTGATTGTGGAGATTTTTAGAAGGTGCAGAGAGAAAAGCTGAGCTTGGTTTGCCAAGTGAGCGAGGAATCAGGTCGCTGGGACTCACTACCCACCCCCCACTCCCTCTGCGGAGACATCGCATTTCTTAAGCCTCACTTTGCCCATCGGTGAAGGAAGCAAGACACTTCCTCTATACAGGTGTAAGGAAGCTTAATGGAACCGGGGTCACGAAGAGCTTTTGACAAAAGCCCCATTCTGATATAATGTGGTATCAAGACTAAGAACAATTACTCTGCCTGAAGCCTAGAAACAATTTTCTTCTTAGGCAAGCGCAGACAGGAGGATGCAGTGGGTCTTACTCACCTCTGCACACCTGGGCTGCCTGCTTGGGAAAGCAGTTGCTGTCCATCTTGGACTCTCTGTGATGTGCAATGTCTACCTCCTGGAGGACAGTGGCAGGTGAGGGGCTAATCTCTGTGGCTGTCTTGTTGTCTTGCTGTCTCTGAGGGTATACATCTCACCTTTCAGGTAATTCTCAATCATCACACTTTGTTTGAGGACAGGAATGCTTGAGAACAGGCACCCTCGGAAATGGGTGGGTGGGATGATTTCCTCATGCCCCTCAGCAGGGAAACACATGTGGCCTAGAGTGAGCTGGGACCCTCCTATTATTACAGTCCTGTTCCCACACCCGGGAGATAAAGCTCACCAATCTGCATCTCCTTTTTATTTTTAAATAATTTTTATTGATTTCAGAGAGGGAGAGAAAGAAAGAAAATCAACAATGATGACAGAGAGCATGATTGATCAGCTGCTTCCTGCATGCCCTACACAGGAGATCAAGTCTGCAACCCGGGCATGTGCCCTGACTGGAAATCAAACTGTTACCTCCTGGTTCATAGGTCAATGCTCAACCCCCGAGTCACGCCATCCTGGCCGCATCTCCTTTGTGACACCATCCAAACCCACAGTCTTCCCTCTTTTATGTTTCTCAGGATGACTGACTGAAAGTGAAGTCAGGACAGAGATTTTTTTCATGTGAGCAGCCTTAACCTGATGCAAATCTTCCTGAAGCAGATTCTCTTTTCCCATACTCATCCAACAACCCATATCAGTTCCCGCACTCATCCAACAACCCATAAATGGTTTTTTAATATATATAAACAATAAAGAAACACACACACACACACACACACACACACACACACACACACATATATTTCTTTATTGTTTAAAGTATCACAAATAGTAGTATATATGTTTCCTTCCCCCACCCCCACTGACCGTCCCCCGGCCTCCTCTACCCCCCAACACATGCCTTCGCCTGTCCCGCCACCCCCCCCTCCCAGTGTCTTGTATTCATTGGTTATGCTTATATGCATGCATACAAGTCCTTCGGTTGATCTCTTAAAGCCCCCGCCCCCCACCCTCCCCTGCCTTCACCCTGTAGTTTGAGAGTCTGTTCAATGTTTTTTTGCCTCTGTATATATATTTCCCCTGTGTTTTTTTTCTTTAAAAAATCTTGCAGCTGCATAGTAGAAATAAACATAAGAACAAAAAACGTTTGAGTCTCAGTTTCAATGTCCAACAGTTCTGAGTCCCAGTTTCAATGTCCAATAGTTCCTTATGTGTACATGTCAGCAATGATATCTGGATGGTGGACAAATGGTAGTGATGCAGGTCCCACCTTCTCTGGTTCAGTCCTGGGCAACCTGCAGTGACGCACAGCTGCAGTAACAACCCATAAATGTTGACTCACTGACTAAGCATCTCTATGGGAAGTTATTAGAGATGCGTTCATAGAGGGAGCAAACTACAGAAGGGTCTTAAATGGGCTGGGAAGATTTGAACTGTCAGGGAAGAGTGGGGGGAAGGGGAGACCAACACAGGAAATAACCTTTGTGCCTTGGGGACAGGCAAGACTTCCACCTGCCTTTCTAGACTAAGCTGTCCACTTGCCCATTCCTGCATTTTCATTCCTCCATTCAATAAACGTTAACTCTTCCTACAATGGATTAGACACTCCTCTAAGCTACAGTCTCTTCCTTCAAGACTCACCCAAGTTTATAGATTCGGTCACAGGCAATGACAAATCTGTGTGTTGAGTAGATGCAGGGCATGTAAAGGGTGTGAAAAAGCAGACACCTATGGCTGTTGCACAGAGTTTAGAAGATCTTAACAGAGGAGGTGATTGTTGATGTGGTTTTAACTCGTGGGTGTGTGGTGGGGGTCTAGGTGAACATAACACAGAGTGTCAGGAAATGGCGTTGGAGATAGGTTTGTAAGCAAGGGAATAATATAATGGAGATGGGGGGATAGAGATGACTAGATATGTAGACATTTGCTGAAGTAAACGATTCTCCAAAGGGTACTCAATTTTCAAAGGTAGAAATTTCAGGTGAGCCACCAGATTTGAGGGGAGCACTGACTACCCTTTCCCCAAGGGTTGCTGCTCTGGGCAACATAATAGAGGTATGTTATGTATCCACACAAGTATCCAGATAATATGTGCATGTTCTTCAAGCCTTGCTAAGGTGCAGGCTACTTGGTATGAAACTTGCACACAATGAAGCAGGAAGGTCACCTCACTGTGTAAACCCCCATTTAAAAGATTATTTAGAAGCATCTCGGGGGATCTGAGTGTAATTTTGTTCAACCTTTATTTAAAAAATTCACCTTTATGACTAGCCCCTTAGGTGATAACTTAAGACAGATGATCTTTAATAGTTTTATGACAATTTAAGTCTCTAGCTCATTCATCTCATTTTATTTCCCATGCCCACAAAAGGAGCCTGGGGTTCTGCCCAGGGGAGGGAGAGGGAATCAGGTACCTGGAAGGCCAGGGCAGATTCCCAAGTCTCTTTGACTGGTTGCTACTCCACCTAGAATTCTACAACTCGGAGGCATCTGAGCTTCAGCATTCTGGACTGGGGAATAGTCAATCCCATGTCCATACTCTAATTCCTTGAGAAGTCCTTGAAACACTCACTGATCATCAGTTTTTTTTATTTGCAAAATGGATATAAATATTGCAGAATTGTTGTGTGACTCAAATGAGAAAGCGTGTGAAAATGCCCTGGAAGGTGAGGAACTCAAAAACAGACCATGTCACCTGGCCAGTGTGGCTCGGTGGCTGAGTGTTGACCCATGAACCAGGAGGTCATGGTTCAATTCCCAGTAGGGGCACAAGCCCAGGTTGCTGGCTTGATCCCCATCAGGGTGCATGCAGAAGGCAGCCAATGGATGATTCTCATCATTTATGTTTCTGTCTTTCTCCCCCTCTCCCTTCCTCTTTCTGAAATCAATAAATTCATATTTTAAAAAATAGGCCATTTCCTGAATGCTGAGAGATGTTTACATCACACACACACACACACACACACACACACACACACACAAAAAAAACAACAACAAAAAAAAAAACAAAGCCCCCAAAAACATCATTAGTATTTCCTGTTCACCTCTCCTTTCTCGTCCACCATTTCTCTTTCCTCTGCTCTCTACAGTCGTAAGAAAGAACTGGTGGCTATCTATTCCATTCCTAATGTTAACAAAGTGACCACATTCCAGGGAGACCAGCACACACTCAGGGCTGCTCTGTAAACACAACTCCTTCACTAGGGCTTTCTTCTGGAGATTAACCCGCGTGTTCCCTAACTGTACATCAATAATCACTGAGTTCATTGCCAACACGCGGTCTCTGAGGAAACATCCACCTGTGTGCAGAAAAGCCCAAGGGCCAGAAGGAAGAATAAATTAAACTTCTCCATGGTTGCACGATTCCCCATCAGCAGAAGGAATTGTGCTTCTTTTCATCGTCGTTGGAGAAGCAGCCATTGTCCAGAGTCCTGGGCAAACCAGGGTCCTTGCAGCACCAGCTGCGGGCCACATCCCCTGTTGAGCAAAAGGAGGCAGGAGCCAAGCGCTGAGGATTTTAGAGCCTGGGAAGGTAGGAGAGTAAATACAACACCTGATTTTTCTGCCAGTAATTGTAGCTCAAGGCTGAATCTTCGAATTCTCTCAACCTTCGCTAAATATAACTCAGAGGTTTGAATTCTTATAAACTCACATTGCATTTATCCACAGGATGAGGGTCGCACACTAAGTGCTTTTCCAATTTTTCCAATCTTAAAAAAAAAAAAGGTCCCAGGCCGTGAATTCATTCTCTTTTCAGCATATTTCACCGATATTCCTCCCATTGTAAATAGCAGTGATATTTCTATTAAATTCATTTTCTCACTTGGGGGCACATCTACTCCAAGTATGATCTCATTATCTACAAGGAGGCAGGTTCCCGCTGGACCCTCCAAATCAGGCCACCGCACTCCCGTGTTTGTGCCTTTGAAATGCATTTCTACAGGGCAACGCCATCTAGTCCTTCACAGGGCAGAAGCTCACCAATCCATTCTGCAGAAGATCAAGAAAAATGGAGGTAATATTTCTCCTCCCTGTGCCCATATTTATTGCCTCACCACCACGCAGCTCTCTCTGCTCCCCTCTCTGATGGGCACTAATGCAGAGCCGATGCATTTGGATCCAAGTGTAGCTTAATGTGCCCAGAGATGGATCCTCTGCCCTGCTCTGTATCGAAGCCATCTCGCAGCATCTAGGTAAATTATACGCCACGGCTCCAGTTTGGTCTACTAATTTTTTAATGTACATGAAATATTCAGGGTGATTTGTGAGGCATGCAGGACCTCTCGTGAATCCATCCTGATGCTGCCTTTGCTAAGAATATGTTTTTAAGGGCTGCCCATGTCCATCTGGAGCTGAAGTTTTCGAACTAAATTAAACATTTACTGGCTGAATGGAGAGAGCAATGGAGCCTAAGAGTCCCACCAGGACTCTGCTCCTCATCCATTGCTTCCCTCCTTGGCTGCCAATGGCTTCTGGAATCTTTGTAACTCGTCCTTGTGATTCTGCCCCTGGCACATGTACTGGGTGGTGAAACTGAAGCTGGGGTAATTTTTCAACTTCATGGGCTCCGAAGACATCAGGAGGACCCAATGGATTGGAGGCGAAGACAAAAGCATGAAAACAAAGCCCCTTAAATACTAAAGAGATTATGGGATTCCAAACAGGAAGTGTAAGGTCACAGTTTTCAGGCACCTGAATTGGACAGACTAAAATGGCTCACGTAATTGTATTGGCTGCTGTGATGCAAAGATCAGGACTTTTTTTAAAATATATTTTATTGATTTTTCACAGAGAGGAAGAGAGAGGGATAGAAAGTCAGAAACATCGATGAGAGAGAAACATCGATCAGCTGCCTCTTGCACACCCCCTACTGGGGATGTGCCCGCAGCCATAGTACATGCCCTTGACCGGAATCGAACCTGGGACCTTTCAGTCTGCAGGCCAACGCTCTATCCACTGAGACAAACTGGCTTTGGCAAGAACAGGACTTTTGAGTTCAGGAATTAGGGTTTCCAGATTTGCCAATCACGAATGGTGAGACCGAAGACGTTCCTTTTAAGCTTTCTGTGCCTCCCTTTGCCCTTCTGAAGTTTGGGGAAATTAATGTCACTGTCAGAGGCTATTGTGAGGAGCAGAAGAATTAATGTGTCTGTGTGCCCAGAACTCTGCAAGCGTTCAGTCAAGCTTAACTTCTTCCCTCCCCTCCTCCTTCATTTTCTTGATGGCTCTTTCCCCTATCCCACCCTATTTTGCAATCAGAAAGCTTTCATGTGGGGAGCTGTTTGGCAGGCCAGTAACACACATTTTTCATATCTGATTCTCACAGCAGTACACCATAGTGGGCATTAGTATTCCCACTCCACACAGGAAATACTGAGGTTTCAGAGTCTAGAAAAATTGGCACAGGGCACACCCTACATCATAATGCCAAGATTCTAAACCCTATAGATGATTTCCCAAATCCATCTATATTCTTGCAAGCATGCCTCCCCATACTTCTCATATCATTTGGCCTTTATTCTGCAGGGGAAAAAAATCCCAAAATATAACCTCTTGCTTATTTTTGAACTATATTAAGGCACTATCTCTGGTTGCCAAAGCGGGGCTGGATTTGAACATCAAGAAGACAAAAATCACAACTACAGAAGAAATACACAATTTGAACATCGATAATGAAGACAAAGAAATTGTGAAAGGTTTTGCGTATTAACTTAAATGGAGACTGAGGCCATGACATCAAAATAAAACTGAGAAGAATTAGGATGTATTATCAAGAGCAGACATGTATCATTGCTAAAATCACCCACATGGTCACAATTATTCCATGTGGATGGGAAAGTTGGCCAATGAAGGAGGCTGATGGGAAAAAATTCATTAGTAATATGATGTTGGAGGAGAGTTCTACGAAAACCCTGGATCACCAGAAAGATGAACAAAGTGGTCCTAGAGCAAATGAAGCCTGGAACATTGCTGGAGGCAAAAATGACAAAACTGAAGCTGTCCTACTCGGAGCACATCCTGAGAACGCAGGGTTCTTTGGAAAAGACAATCATGCTGGGAAAAATAGAAGGCAGCAGGAAAAAGGAAGATCAAGTATGAGATGGATTGACTCCATACAAGAAGCCGTAGGTGCCCAGCTGGTGTGGCTTCATAACTGAGTGACCCATGAACCAGGAGGTCATGGTTCTATTCCTAGTCACACATGCTGGGCTTGAGGCTTGATCCCCAGTAGGGGGCGTGCAGGAGGTAGCTGATCAAGATCAATGATGTTTCTCTCTATCTCTCTTCCTCCCTCTTTCTCTAACAATCAATAAAATCATATTTATAAAAAGAAAAGAAAAGAAAAAGAAGAAGAAACCACAGGCATGTCTCTACAGAATCTGTGCAGGGATGGTGAGGGCAGGACATTGTGGACATCACTCATTCATAGGCTAGCCAGCAGTTGGAGGCGACTTAACAACACGTAACAAACAATACAAGTTGCTCTGAATCTCCAGTCAATGTCTTTGGGACACCCTATTGCTCTCTAATTTTATAAGGGTTTCATGAGCTCTATGTCTTTCACCAATTGATTAGAGATTTCTTATTCCTATTTTATGCCATGTGCATTCTGTGACTCCCCCCTGTTTTTACATGCCCCATCCTCATATTTTCATTCTTTTTAATAGCAGCTTAAGATTTAGTATCTTGCATTATTGACCACTTATCCTTTGCTTTATTCATCCATTTATTTTCTTCTACTTCTATTTTTCCTTGCGTAGCTCCCTTATTTTCCAGATGAATTAAGTTATTAACTCCATCCATTTCTTTCCTGTCTTCACCTGCAATAATATGACTTCACATATTCATTCCTCTTCCAATGCGTCTACCGAAAATCCAGTATCTGCAGTTCATGTTTTCCCTTAGCCGCCGTGCGCTCTTATTTTTAGCCTAATTACCAGCGTAATGAAGCTCTGATCGTGATTTTCCAGGTTTTCCCCTTCAACGGCTTGAATCATAACCTGCCTACTTGCCAAGTCCATTACTTTTACCCCTTAGAACCAGGAATAAAAGATTCAATTAGAAAGCCATCTTGCCCTATATCACAAATTCTCGGCCACGGTTTCTTCCCTTCCTTCTTTGCCATCTCAGCTACCCTTGGTCATTAGAAGTGACCCAGTTTGAAGGTCTTTGTTTTTTTTGTTGTTGTTGTTCCATTGTGAAAAGGGATTGTCACTGTGGTTAAGTTCTGAGTGTGTTTGGTGTTCAGGTCGGTGGAATTAGAGAACATGAGCCCTGGAAGGACCTGAGTGTCATTTTGAAAAAGTGGCACAAGATTGTAGAATTTTTAAAAAATGAACCTAGAAAGGATCATTTTTACCACAGCTGCTATTTTGAAGAAGGCCCTAATTTTGCTAAGTCTCGCTGATATCCTCTGCAACACAGGATGACAAAAGTAAATACCGATCTACCTTACGGAGCAGTGATGTGGTGTTGTGTGGCACCAAACAGTCGGCTCATGGAGATGGGTCCAGTGTAATTCCAGGCACACAGTGTCTTCTCAAATGAATGCCAGTGACATAGGAAGCTAGTACCACCACGCTGCCCAGCAAGCCTTGAATGGCAGCACCATGTGGTCAGCCGGCCGATACTGGACCAAGACAAGTGGCAAAAACCTCACAACTTGCCAGATGTGCCCATTCTGCCTTCAGAAAATACCGACTGCTAAAATGTTCTTTCAGTTTGGGGCAGGGTCTTTGATACAGTTCAGGAAGTTTAGTCAAAACTGTTCTCTACCTGCCCTAGCTGGTTTGGCTCAGTGGACAGAGCAGCCCTCGGACTGAAGGGTTCCAGGTTCCATTCTGGTCAAGGACATATACTTCTACCTCGGTTGCAGGCTCGGTCCCCGTCCCTGGTCAGGGCTTGTGTAGGAGGCAACCAATTAATGTGTCTCTCTCACATCAATGTTTTTCTTTCTGTGTTTCTCCCCCTCCCTTCAACTCTTTCTAAAAATCAATGGAAAGATATTCTTAGGTGAGGATTAACAAACATACACACACACACACACACACACACACACACACACATTTACTGCTGAGTGGCCAGATTATTATGATCTCTGAACACATAATAATCTGGCCACTGAGTATATATATATATATATATATATATATATATATGTATATATATATATATATATATATATATATATATATATTAGAGGCCCAGTGCATAAATTCATGATGAGTGGAGTCCAGCCAGCCTGGCCAGGGGAAGGGAACATGGGCGATTGGCCAGCCTGCCTGCTGGTCGAACTCCTGGTCGAGGGGACAATTTGCATATTAGCCTTTTATTATATAGGGTATACACTGAGCGGCCAGATTATTATGCGTTCAGAGATCATAATAATCTGACCATTCAGTGTATTTTGCTATACAAAATTCATTCATGGGCTCTTGTCTCTTTCTCGTTTAGTCCATATACGACACTTTGGTTATAAGCAGATGAGATATTCAGATTTTTTTAACAGAGTTCCCAAATACTTCCCCAGCAAGTTCAAGGGTACCTCATGGTTTTCATAGTTTCCAGCTCCCATCAGCATCCCATTCTGTCACCTCTGGACTGTGTAAATGTGCAAGGTTCCAGACCTGACTGAAGTATTTCAGGAGCAGCCTGCATGGTGCAGAGTGAAACAGAAAAACTGTTTCTTGTTCTAGATAGTGGACTTCCTATTACACAGCCCAGGAGCACAATCACTTTTTCAGCAGCTACACCTCTTGCAAATTGTTTTAACTACATTTATAATCATCCAGAATCGTCAGTTCCTTTTCCTCCATCTACACTTGGGAAGTTGATTTTTGAGGTCCAGTTTCAGAAACTCCCATTTACTTTGGGTTCATCTGGCTTATCAGTATAATCCACTGTGATTTCAAGAGAACAGACCACCCAAGAAATTTATTGGTCAGTTTTATAAATGCTTTTTTTTAAGTACTTAGTTTGAGATGCTGCTTCAAGCCTCCAGGGATACATTGGCTAAAAAGCACATATATTTTATTATATAAACAGAACTTAGAGATTTGAAACAACTAAGTTCATCAACAACCATAAAAGGGATTCCAAGGAGCCAAAAGACACATGAAGAGATGCTCAACCTCATTAATAATCATGGAATGAACATCAAAACCACAATGAGATACCACATCTGACTTGTCAGAATGGCTACCATCCAAAAGACAACAAATAACAAGTGTTGGCAAGGTTGTGGGTAAAAGGCACTGTTGGTGGGATTGCAAGTTGGTGCAGCCACTGTGGAAAACAGTATGGCGTTTCCTCAAAATATTAAAAAATGGAACTGTCTTATGACCCAGTGATTTTACTTCCTAAAAACCCCAAAACACCAATCAGAAGAAATATATGCTCCTTACATTCATAGCAGCGTTATTTACAATAGCTAAGATTTGGAAACAGCCCAAGAGCCCATCATGGATCTTGATGTTCAAAGACTAGTTAATGCTAGCAAAGCTAAAATAATTAAATAATTCTCCTGATAGTGTGTGTCCGTGTGTGTGTTATGTTTGTGTGTTGGAGAGCAGGAGAGAGAATAGAAGTTGATTTGCTTCAATCTTATTTTCCCATGTTTACGCTTTTTTAAAAAAAGTTTTATTTAATGATTTTTTGCTCACAACCACGCTCCTAGACCCTTACTTGCCAAGTTGATTTAACCAATCAGGCATCTTGACAAAGTAACTGCCCAATTACCAGATTTTTATAATTGCTTCATTGGGGCATTAAGCCTGAGAAATATGCATATTCACGACCTCATTGTCTCCTCTATTTTTCATCCCTCTGTTTTGAGTTTGAAAAATTGGCATGGAAATTGTTTCCTGGCACTTCTTTTGAACCCTTAAATTATGTACCTATGACTAATAGCAACGTCTCAGGATGTTCTTTCAGAGAGGAAATCTAGTCTGAAAATCTATCCTTTGTTTCTCATTCTGCAATTTCCCCAAAAGATCAGTTCTGGGATGTGCTTTGCCCCCTATCCTCCCTGCAGCCCACCTAAGCCCACTCCACCCCACCCTCCACTGCTCACATGCACTTTCTGCATCTTATCAGACAGGTTATTTTTGTCCCCCATGTTACACACGTTTAATTAAAGCAGGAAAATGAGAGGGTCCTCCGTATTGAAAGAATTCAGCATGGAGTTGAAAGTCAAACCAAATCTGCAGGAAGCTAAATACCGGCCATGGGCACTAGTGATAGGCTAGGTACATTGTCAGCTGCCCACAGGGGAAGGCTGAGTCTGTCCAGCTCACCGCCATGGTGGCAGCCCCTGGCACACTGTGTTGCATAAGCAGCCACTCACCCAATGCTGGACTGTGAATGAAGCTATATACCTGGTCCCCGTTACACCCTCCTGTCTCTGGTCCATCCAGGCTTTCGCAGAATGACAGCCTTCTTTGAAACCCCACTCCTGCCCAACCGGCTTGGCTCAGTGGTTAAGCATCAACCTATGAACCAGGAGGTCATGGTTCCATTCCCGGTCAAGGCACATGCCCGGGTTGCAGGCTCAGTCCCCAATGTGGGGCATGCAGGAGGCAGCCAATCAATGATTCTCTCTCATCATTGATGTTTCTATCTCTCTCCCGCCTCCTTTCTTCTTTGAAATAAAAGTGTTTTAAAAAATAAAATAAATCCTACTCCTCTTCACTCTCTGGGCCTCATTCATAAAACTAGGCACTGAAGATTCTCACATTTTATGAGCCTTGGCCTTAACCAGTTCCATACCTGCAAACTCACCCCAGGACCACTCTGCACTCACAACCCGGCAACCTTGGCCTGGCAACTTCCAGTATTTGGGTCTCATAGGCCCCTTAGACCTGACACTGAACCATTCATCTTTATTTTCCAGCGTGTGCCTCTGAATCCTGGGGATGTGGATGCCGATTTCTGCTCAGAATGTGGCTCCCACCCTGTAGACACAATCTTCCCCCACAAACGGAGATCTCCCCACGTTCACCAAGTTCCAAGCACGGTGCTCACCCAGACACCTGGTCACACTCATCCTGACCTCTCCACATCAGACTTGTGTCCAAGAGCCGAATACCTACTTGCCCACAGTCCCGTCCCAGTCCCTCCTATGTCCCCATTGGTCGGATTAGCACTTTTATTTGGGCACATAGTGAGTTCCTGTCACTGTACACAATCAGAGACTGAACAATCACTGACAGGAATTTTATAGAACTGATTCAAGCCTCAGCTGAAAGATCAGATTAATTTGTCTTTGATGCCTCTTTTAATCTTGAACTTCTGACTATACAAACTACGCCCTGTGAAACATGTAGAAGTCAATGTTTGCCTAAGCCGTGCTATTTTACGCAATGTGATTCAAAACTTTACTCAAGGATCTGAGATGCCATGTGAAATTTATACAGGAGGATTCTGTCCCTTACTAAATAGAGGGACTAAATCATGTTTCCCTGAGGGCAGGTTTTCAGGGAGGATAGCTGCATATTTATCTGAGTATCTGAGGGATCCTTTCTGACTATTCTCATCTCACAAGATGATTTACCTAGTCACTGAGGCTTCTCCATGGACATGCTGAGATGGAACAGGCATTCCTTCTTCTCTTGCTGAAGTCCTTCCATAGCATTCTGTTCCCTGGTGGACAACATACAAATCCCAAGAGGATAGGGGCCCTCCTCACCCAGTGGTTTCAGCTCCTGCAATGCCCCCACATCAAGCCTAGCCTTGGGCACTCCAAGCTCACTGTGCTTCAGGGACCATATTAAACTACCTCACATCTTTCTGGCTTTCCCCTCAAGCTTCCCTCTGCCTTAGATTCCCCTTGCCCCCTATCGTCCAGTCAAAAATCTACCCTTCCTCAATGGTTAACTTGAATCACTTCCTTTTTGGAAATCCTTTTAACACAAATTGTCTCCCTCTATAAAAGTCAGTTCTTTCACTCTTTGCGCTCCCACCACACCTGGCCTTCTCTTGGAGCTCATCCACTGAGTTAGTATTTTTTGTGTGACTCTTTCTCTCCATATGCCATTCTCAGAAGTCTAAGGCTCATTCATATCTATATCTCCTTTATCCATCCAAATTCCAGTAAGTGCATGATAATTATAAGTTGAATGAACATGTTCATTCATTAATAAGATGAACATAGGTATTTTTATGTAAACCAACTTTACAAATGATTTCCCAGTCAATACAGTGATTCTTACACTTTAAGTGACAAGTTATGTATGTACTAGAAATTCATGCACAGGTAGGGTCCCTAGCAGCTGCCAGCTAGGGCCTCCCTTCCTTGGCTGCCTGCCACCAGCCAGGGTGATGGGGCTGAGGGGAGATACCGTGGAGCAGTTGGCTAGCCAGTCCCGTCCCCTGGTCAAACTCCCTCTTGAATTCCCTGTCGAGGGGACAATTTGCATATTAGGCTTTTATTATATAGGATGAGCAAAAGATGTTCTAAAGTGAAGCTTTCTTGCCTGTTTCACAGGACATCACTCTACATATTAAAAAAATAACAATTTCATCACTTTTTAAAATTAGTTGAACTCGATGTCCTCAAAGACTTTTCTTTATTCACTCAAAATGACTCTCAATGTCAAATGTATGTCACCAAGACATTATTTCCTCATCATCACCTTCAATATCTTCAAAGTTAATTAAGCTCTTATGACCTTCTTAACCTTTACTGATAGTGTTTCACAGAAGTCTAAATTATAGCCCACAAGCTCCTAAGAAATGATAGGATCATTTGAGGTCATTAGGACAAAAGCCTATGGGGAATTTCTAGCATTTCTTATACAGTAGCCCTCTCTTATTCAGGGGAATACATTTTTAGGACCCGCAGTGGATGGCTGAAAATGCATATAGTACCAAACCCTATATGTACTATGTTGTTGTTATTTTTTAAATATATTTTTATTGATTTCAGAGAGAAAGGGAGAGGAAGAGAGAGAGATAGAAACATCTATGATGGGAAAGAATCATTGATTGCCTGCCTCCTGCATGTCCCCCATGGGGATTGAGCCTGCAACCCAGGCATGTGCCCTTGACTGGAATCAAACCTGAGACCCTTCAATCCACAGGCCAACACTATTCACTGAGCCAAACCGGCCAGGGCTATACCTGTTTTTTGTTGTTGTTGTTGTTTGTTTTCTTTTGTTTCCTCTATATACATAACTTATCACTTAAAGAAAGCACTTATGACTTCTCTGTGGCATACCCAATGGAAAGCATCGCTACCCTTGCACTTTGAGGTTGTTATTATGTATCATTTTCAAGACACACCCCCACCACACCGCCCCCCCACACACACACATACTGCATTTGGGGTTTTATCTCTTAATCCATGGGTTGCTCTTCTTTTTTATTCCTTGCGATTCTCTATAAAATAATGTTGAATTCTTCAATTACAGTTGACATGCAATATTATATGTTTCAGGCGTATAACACAGTGATTAGACACTCATATATCTTACAAAGTGATCTTCCCTATAAGTCTAGTACCCACCTGGCACCATACATAGTTCTTACAATATTACTGACTATATTCCCTACACTGTACTTCGCATCCCCATGATTATTTTGTAACTGCCAATTTGTACTTCTTAATCTAAGAACAAGTTATTTTTAATACGATGCTACTGGGTTTATTTTCCCCTTCATCAGCACTGGCTGTGTGATTTTTGAGACAGCCCCCATGCCTTCTAGCAGGCTTAGCTTTTTCATCTGAAATGTATGCACTTCATGGCTCTACCGTGATGATTAAATGAGATACAGCAATGTGCGGCATCTGGCATCTGACATCTAGTAAGTGCTCACGTAAGGTCAGATCGCTATTATTTGTTTCCCAAAATGTCTGTCCAGAGAGCCATCTGGAACAGGGACCACACTTCAATTTGGGAACATCTAAGATGCTGCAAAGCAGGACCCATGCTACTCCTGGTTCCATTTCCAGCCTTTTATAAACTGCACTAAACAGAGTAGAGAGAAGAAAGGAGCTAATTTGGATTTAAATCTACAAAGTGCCAGGTACTTCTCTAATCATTTTGTAGATATTTTCTCACTTCAACTGACCAGTAATCCTGCAAGGTAGCTGTTATTACCTGCGCTTTTCAAAAGGTAAAAGCAAGGCTCCGAGAGCTGAAGTAATGTATTTTGTGAGATCACAACGTTTGTTAAGTGTCAGACAGAAGCCCAGGTGTGTCCATCTCCGAGTGTATGTCTCAGTTTCTCAAAGTCAAACTGACACTGGGTATAGACTGCGACTCTCTTCCCTGACGTACGTTCTATAGGATATCAGAAGGGGTTGCAAGGTGGGATACTTTCTGTGATTAACTTAATTTGGAAAACATTAGATTACACAAACAAAACACAGGGGTGGGCCGAAGTAGGCTTACCGTTGTTCGTATGGAAAGTGACATGCAGGTAATGACAACTACAATAGCTTTATTACCTCAAAATAATGTCACTCACACGGCAGATCTACTTTTGTCCACCCTGAGTATCCTTTGTTTGCGGGACTTCTCAGAGCCTTAAATGAGTTAACAGAGTTAACCCTAAATCTCCAACAGTGCGAGGGAGCTGCTATATTTGATTGTCTTCTATAGCACACTCTGGGACACCCCAACCTAGGGAAATAATCTGTGTCCATCTGATCCACTAAAGAGTCCAGTATTTCAGTACATTCTTCATTATTTGGAAAAATAACCTAAGACCAATACCGTTCTTTGGGTGTCTCTGCAGTGTCCATTACTGATCTCCTGAGGCAGATAGATATCCTCAGCAAATACGATGTTTAATGAGGGCGGATCTACACAAAACATGCATTTTCCAGCAGTATTTTCTCCCAGTTTATTGTGCAGTGCTTGGCTCTTAGGTACCAGAGCCCTAGACACCCAGCTGCTATAAATCACCTGAGAAAGGTGATCATTAAATAGATTAAAATGCATAAGAATTACCTAAATGTGGACCATTAGATTAAATGAAGCAGCTACAGTATAATGCCCTGACGGCTCCAGAAACTTTATTTAGGTTATCACTGTACCAGTGTTGTGCAAATTGCAGGATTAAGGAGAATATTACAAACCTTATGGCTTCCCCCCTCACCCCCCTGCCCCATTTGCTAAGGGTTTGCAACCGAGATTCCCCCAAGGCTTAATAAACAGTTGCCTCCAAGAAGGCAGGCGGAAGCTGACTTCCTAGTCCAATCTGCATTTCGATGTGGTTTAGAGCAAAGCCTTATCTCTGTGTGGCATGTTTGCAGGAATAACAATGTTTAAATAATGTCTGCAATGGAGCATAAAAATCCTTTGTAACTCAAATGGACATATTGAGAAATCTTAAGCTTCAGCTCCCATTACCTTGGCGATGTTTCTTTCAAAGACTGACAGCAAGGCAGCATCGCTCTCAGAAAGCACCTCTCCAAGAGCCCTGCGCGTTATTTTTGATGTTGTTCTCGCTTGCAAGCCCTGCTCATAACTCTAATAAAGGCCAATTTGGGGAGCAGGAGTGGTTTGAGCTCTAAATTTTTCATGAATTTCTATGTGAAATGGAAGCAGCCCGTCTATTTCTTTCTGTCTAACCCGATCACTGGAGAAAGAGGGAATGGAAAACAGTGTACATGCTTGTGCCTTCAGAAAGAAAATGCCTCTTAATTGGAGTCATTTCGGGAGCTACGGGTAAGATCTTTTTGGCAGAGAAAAACATCAGCCAAGGTAGTGTGTGTTTTTTTTTTCTCCTTCATGTCAAACTACATTTTGTCCTCTTATTAGATCATTTCATTTTATTGAGGCTGAAAGCAAGACAGGGAAGGGGAGAAAAGGGAGCTCACCCTGGCTCTGTTGGTTCAGTCAGTGCCAAGTAACGTGCTTGGTGTCCTCGGTGTGGTCACAGTTCGTGGCATTTAATCCTCGTCACCACCTCTCCAGGAAGACACACTGACTCATTCATCAATTGATCCAACTGATGAACTACTAGGCTAGCGTGGTAGAAGCAGATTTTGAACCGACTTCTACCTTGAACAAGTCCATACGCTTTCCACTATATTCTGCTGTTGCACTGACTGTCACACATATGCCAACACAAAGCATCCACCAGAAAGTCACAAAACACTGGGACTGCTGTATACGGGGACGTGTTGGTAGCAGATTTCAGGAAATGAGCGTAGTGACTAAGCCTGGATCCTTCTTGCAAAATGAAAGAAGTTGGAGAGTGAGAGGTGGAGAGGAAAGGAACACTCACAAAACATTTAGGTAAATAAGAGACTCCACTAAGCACATTACATACATCATCTCACGCAATGCTCCGCAGTCCTATGAGATGAGCACTGTTATGTCTAT